>JBBPLR010000131.1:4084-44333 GCA_038089915.1 Sutorius australiensis | reverse complement strand
CGGACACGTACCAGGTGTATAAGGTCGCCCGGATACTCCTCGGATAGACTCGGGACAACGGATGGACGCTTGAGGAACGCTGTAAAAACATAGGATACGAACCTAGAGAGTTGTAGCTCTCTACATCGCGCATGTGCTCGCCTCATTTATACCCTTGTATGTCATCCAGCCGCCGGACCAGGACGTGGTATGGAACAAGCAGATGGGGCTGTTGGATTCGATGGAGCAAGTCAGCACGCTAGCGGGCATGTCGAATCTCACGAGTTGGAAGGTGGGGAGGCATCGCCTAGTGTCACTTGTGCTCATGTGATCCTAGATCACGGGCCATGTCCAAGTGTGGTTGTCGAAACCTGATCGACGGCTGCCATATATCCGATCCACATCCCAGGTGTGGCGCCTGCCACGTCCTTTGTCTCATGCTGATTCGTTTTCAGTCGATGCTTTTTGAGGACGGACTGGTGCTGAACAAGTATACACAACAACACATCGTCGAGTGTTTCTTTGCCAAGAACTGCGGCTCGTCATATGATTCATTTGTCGATGTGCTCGGACGACGGTGGCGGGCCCTGCACACATCCCCGCTAGGCCACTTGGAGTGCTCGATCGCCGAGGTGCGTATAACCACTGTGGGATGGCTTGCTCTCACACGCCGCAGCTCGAACTAGGGTACATCAAAGTGCTGTGGTACAACCCTTCTGACGGCACAGTCACAGTGACGTCGGCCACAGCTGTGACGACGCAACCATAACCACGGACAATCTATCCGCAACCTCAACGTTTCAGCCACGACCACAATAACGACTATATGGCAATCTCGGCGTTGCAGGGCTGACACAATTATATCATCGTACCCGTGACCATGGACGACGCAACTGCAGCAACATCAGTCACGACCGTGACCACACAACCATGAGGATGCAACTGTGACCATGGACAACTTGCTGCAGTCCGCTTTGGAGTGCTATGGACCGTGATGTAGCACTACCTGGTATTTGGTCTGGCTACACACGGTGCTATATAGGCTACAGTAGCACTATATAGTATGGATGGTTTTTGTAGATGTGCTGGTAGTATTATTTACTTGTTGCGTGTCTACAGTATTGCCTAAAAAATGTCGAGCCCGCTACGGTATCCGATGTAGCGCATGTGGTGTAGTAATGCTCACGAAATGGTATGAAATCAGCTACATAATAAGTCAGGTACTATCAGCATTTTCCTTTTTTCCTGATGTACTCTTAGGGTTGTTTCTGTTACAGGCCTACATTTTAAACCCCTATTCTTGCGCAATCTAGCACTTGACTGTGCTCATGATTAGTAGCTTGATGCTACACTTTACTAGGATATAGGACCACTAGTACCACTAGACGCTCGATGCAATCCAGTTACTATGTCCTGCGATCTTATCTTATCGGTCTAGGCTAGCCCTACTGATTATACACACTTCATGAGGTATTGTATATGCTCGTTTACATTATTATAGAGTTCATGATTGGATCTGCGATCCAATCTCGCACATATGCTCAGGGGCCAATACCCCCTAGCCATGATCACATGCGCTACACGCATGTACTCACTTCCATTCCACATTGCCTCAATGGCAATGTGTATACTTCCATTCTACATGCGTTCCATGCATGTTATACCCTCTTCCATTCCTATTTATTAACCCTTGGACCATATCTTCCGATTTACTATTTAACATATGGACTATTAGTATATCTATTAGATCTACCGTACACGGGTGTACATAGAGTAGACAGTATATAAAAGCAAGGCGACTAGCCGGACATCCTCCAGTCTAGTTCACCTTGAAGTCTTCCCCAAAGCTTCAGGCAAGCCTATGGGTCTACTCATCTCGAGACAACCCCTGACTCATAAGTCACTATCTACATGGGTTCACCCTAATCAGGATGACTCCTGTCATTCATGCTGCTCCCCTACCTAGACAGTAGATACGCTCAAGACACAAGCACACTATGTAGATCTAGGCCATTAACAACTCAGGGGCTACATCCACCCCCTAGGTTTTGGGTTGTTTCAGTTTCAATTGGTGCTTATTGGTGCTATATCAATGAGTTGGGGATTGGCACATAAGTCACACCACTATGATAGGGTTTAAGTTAGGGGCAAAAAGTCAACCCATAACATTTAGAGGCTCTGCAACCTCATTGTGATCTCATGGATCCCTATCTATATTTCTCTCATTCTACACAGCCTGGTAGCTGTACTTTCTATATAGGGAGTATGATCTATAGATTAGATCACAACATGTATATATGGTAGAACTGTATATAAGCCAGGAGGTAGCTAGCTGGAGTCCTCCAGTCTAGTTTACTCCTTGGAGCCTTTCTTAAAGCTTTAGAGGCAAGGAACTCATGGGCTCACCCTGCATAAGGGATGGCCCTTATCTTATTTTATATCTCCACACCTTGATGGTGCAAGCTACATGCTGCCACAAGTTGGCACCTGAACCTACACTCAGTCAAGGCCACATCCACCCTTGAAGTTTTGGGTTGTTTCAACTAGTGATTCTTCCTCCAGTCTCTGTTCTCAATCCTTGAGTGACCTGTAATTTCATAAAACCCCTTAGGTTGTTTCGGATTTGTAGTATACCTATATATGTCATCTTTTACTCTCTGCAGTCTCCTCACTTGGCAGTTTTACTGAAGTGGTGACTGGAGTCTCACATCCGACGATTTCCAAATGGGGTATACTACTCGAAGTGAGCGCGGTTGTCCGGTTTTGCATATCGACCGTGAGTTACAAGTCTGCTATGGTCGAATTGCTCGATACGCCCATTGGTCTCTCCGCCGTTCGCGTACACGGCGCCAACGTGACCACGCGCGCTTTTCTCGACTGGCTCCTCGCTCCCCACCTCGTTCTCGTACCTCATTCCACCTTTCAGAACGTCCTCGACACCACCACAGCCATCTCACGAGCCCTTACCGCTACCGGACTCTTCCGTTCGCATTCCGTTCGGATGCAACCCGCCGAAGACGGCTCCGATGCACACGTCGACCTCGTCTACCACGTCCACGAGCGCGGCAGGTTCTTCATCAAGACCTCTACGGAGCTCGGCGACGGCGAGGGCAATGCGGCAAGTATCCTCCCCTGTCCATCTTTGTGCACTCACTCGCTCCTAGTCGCTCGAGGGTCGTCTGACAAACTTGTTTGGCTACGCCGACGTCCTCTCTCTCAACGCCTCTCTCGGGACAAAAACCAAACGCGCGTTCGACGCGTCCCTGTCATTTCCCGTAACCCCCTCCTTGTCCTCTCACGCCTTCTTCAGCCTCATCGGCACCGAGCGAGAACTCGGCGCACCGGGCGGCGGCGGACGAGAGGAACGCATCGCCTTTAAAGCCGGCCTCAAAAAATGCGCCCTTGGCATCCCCATCCCGGGCAATGAGATAACTGCCGAACTCGCCTGGAGGTGTATCGGTTCTCTCAGCGACGACGCTGGCATCAGGTATCCCCGACCCACGTATCCTATTTCGACCCGTGTTCACCCGTCACATCAGCATCCGTCATTCTGCCGGTCCAGCCGCCAAGGCGTCCCTCTCCCACTCATATACCTGTGACACTCTCAATGACGCTGTCATGCCCACTTCGGGTTCCCTCCTCCGGATCATCAACGAACTCGCCTTCACCGGCAAAGTCGACGGCTTCGTCGCACCCACGTCTCTCGGCGCAAGTCGAAACCTCCTCGGGGCGGGCAACAATGCATTTTGGAAAACAGAGGTCCATGCCAAACAAGGGTGGCCATTAGCAAAGGGACTGGTAAGTCACTTTTCGAACATGTCACGCCTCACACGACTTATGGGAATATCCAGACACTCTCCCTAACGGGTCGTGCGGGTCATCTCCGGGTCCTGGCGGGTGAGTCTTCGACCATCCATTATTCGGACAAGTTTCAGCTCGGTGGGCCACTTAGTATAAGAGGTTTCGGTGCCGCTGGCATGGGTAGCCATGAGAGGTGTACGTTATCTCGTGCCTCTGTATAGCCACTAACGCTGATCCATTCGCTTGCAGCGACAGCTGCAGGCGGAGATCTCTACTACTCCCTCGGGCTTTCGATATTAGGTGACATTCCCAAACGACCCCAATGGCCCACCAAATTTCATGCATGGGTGAACGCAGGGAAGTTACAGGGCATCGACAGATGTAAGCATGTCTTCTACCTATTTCATCCGTGAACTCATTTACCTGCCCTTCCTGACTTTCAAACAAATTCAGTACCCATCCTCCGATCCGTCCACACGGCGATCACACAACCCTGTATTAGCGTCGGATTAGGTCTCATATACCGGTTCGACCCCATCCGCGTCGAGGTCAACGTGGGCGTGCCGCTCGTCGCCGCCAAGGGAGAGGTATTGAAACGGGGACCACAGGTGGGAATCGGCTTAGAGTTTTTGTAGCGTGTCAATCGGTCATCTGCAACACTGGTTCCCGATGAACCTGGGTCGTGTGACTCAGGTCTGAGATGTCATGTTGGATTTTTGGTCTTCGTGCCTAGATTCTACTGTCTGTTGTCGAGACTGCTAGTCTGCTACCTATCCGCAGACAGTTGTCTGATCACCGGTAGCGGGATAGAAGTCAGAACAATAAGCACATGGCATGGCAGGCCAAGATCTGGTAAGAATAACTCAGGGTCTATCGGCTTGGCCCATACCAAGAGATGTATCTCAGTGTCAGAGAGTGTGTACGCCGACTAGGCATCCCTGGGGATGTTGGTGGCATAAAATCCTTGGCCTGGGACTTCCTCCATGTCTCTGTATTCTCGACTCATGTGGCTACCAAAGATTTAAAATAAAACAAAAAACCAATTGAACTGGATGTATACGAGGGCTCGCTGAACGAGCCTGATTTACGAGATGTTTTGGTGATAGGATGCTCTATGGAATGGACACGGGAATGTGCATATTTCTCTCGTTATTCGTGCTCAAGATCGACGACAGCAAGTTTTGCTAGAGAAGGTCACTCTAGTATAGTAACACGCTCCTTACGATTCGACAACCAATACTAGTCAAAACAATATCATAACTCGTCGATGCACTTCCTAAGTTCGGCTGCCTTTGTCTTAAATAACTCTATCTTTCGTCGCCCGTCAGTCAGGAGCCTGTCATGACTGAGGTTAATCTCTTGTCGGATCCACTGCTCCAACGACATTGTTCTCTCATGGGGTGTCAGGGAGGAAGGCCTCGTGATTGTGGGCTGTCCAGCAGGCGACAATGACACGATTGGATCTGGCTCATTCAGGCAAGTGTCAGGTGGAGGGTCGGACTTGCTCGGCACGCTGGAACCAATGGACACGGGCCCGTCGCGTAGTGAATGCGTCGAACCATTCACCGAGGGGGTGTCCTTGCCTTGGTCATTGCTTGGTTGGGATGGTGGGGCAGTGTCAGGTACGGGGTCATCTGTGGGCGAGACGTCGACATCCATAGGAGGGTCATGACCGGCCGGATCGCCCGGTTCACGATCAGAAACTGGTTGGACTGGAGACGAAGAGCGGCGCAACGTCGCGGCTGATACCTTGACAGCTTTGCCACGAGTTGCTCTGGTCTTGCGCCGTGACTTGGAGGATGCAGCCGAAGTCGTGGAGCGAGTCTTACCCCGCTTGGCGCGCGGAGCTGGCGGGTCTGGGATCTGATTGGCCGCCAACTCATCCTCGGACTGCTGCTCCGCTTTATCTACGGGTAATTGTTTTTTCGTTGGCAAGCTAGGTTGGGTAGCCTTTGACCGTGTCGGTTTTGGCAAGCGCACAAGGAAAGGGCAAGCAGTCGCAGATTTGCTGTCCCGGGTACGATGTTCCTGACTGTGCAAGGATGAGCAAAGTTGCTGGCACAGAAAGGACGCGTCATACAGCGGATCATCCTCTTTCTCCCAGCCACCGAGCGAAAGATTGCAATACAAACAAGTTACCGTATCGTCTCCGGCATCTTGTGGCGTGTACACGAAGCCTGCTTGCGCCATCTGGATAGTCGTTCAGTTCGAGGGGCAAACATGATCGCCATGATCCACCTTGGACGACATTGCACCGTGACCTGGCACTCCGTCGTGGGGCCACCAATCCTGACCGAACGTTTCCAATCGCGCCTTTTCCATCGATTTACTAGAGGGTTGACGCGCTTTGCTCTCGAACACGAAGCTTTTCACGAGAGTGAGCATCCGAGCAGTGAACCATGGAATTCCCATACCACCCCTCGTCATCCAGGTCATCGGTCAAGCCACATCGAACCACGGCCCACGCGCACGAGCTGCGGCATTTGGTGTAATGAATCTCAAACGGGTCATCGTCTGCATCCCAGTCGCTGAGCTCCTTTCCGCATAAGAAGCAAGTGACGCTGTCTCTGTCGTCCCAGCTCGGACTGAAGAAGAAACCTGCCTCGGCGAGGGTGTTGGCGTTTGCCTTGAAGCTCGTCGGATGAGGCCATTTTATCGAGGCCGTCGACGAAGATGGCTTGCTTGGATAGCGTTTGACGCGCTTTGCTTTTTGAAACGAGTCAATCCGAGCTTGAAGCGATTGCATTTGAACGAGCGACGACAAGCACGAACACAAACGCTCTCTTGTTCTTGGTCACGTGTTCTCGTGATCTCTCATCGTATCTCTTTCAAGAATGCAGCGCACGTACGGTCGGAGAGCGCAGCGAAGGCGGTCGGGAAGACGGTCAAAGTCGATAGAACACGACGAACCACCGCTAACTAACCCTTCGCCACCTCAGAAACGGCAAAAGGTCTTTGTCGAGATTGTCTCACCGAAACGAAAGCGTTCATACCATGTGGACGACCGGTGTCAGTCCATCTTCATGTTCCTACGAGCACCGAGTCTGAATCGTGCATGTAGCACCGTCGCTGTCTTCGACCCCCACCGCCCGAAAAGCGATCGTCGGGGGCTCGGAATCCGCGGCGACCCAGCGCGAGCCCGCCTCTGGTGGGGTGCCGATATCTCCGCAGACCCCAGAGAGACCGTCAAGGGACTTGGCTTTTCTCATCGCGACCCCATCTCATCTGTCGCGTTCCGGAAGTCAACCCACACGAGGGAGCATCGTCAAACGGATGCTCGGTCGTTCCAAAACGGATTCCTCTCTTGAAGGTGGAGTGAGCTTATTCAGGTGCATCTCATGTTGTAATTCGTCCCTGTAGCAACACCCTCAAAGGTCACTCCTTCGAGCGTCCGAATAGACCGTCAGGTGTCATCTCACTCTCTGCCAACGACCTTTCCAGAGAGGGAGGTCACTCCGGAAGCTTCCACCCAGGAATCTCCAAAGCCAATCCTAACCCGAAACATCAGAACGTATGCAGGATCGTCTCGTTCGTTCCTTGTAGCTCTCCCTGTTCCCGACGCAGATCCATTGAATGCCGCCGACGATGACACAGAGCCTCATGACTCCTACGCGGACTTGCGTTCCCGCTGGGGAATTGACTTATCCGAAGATGACCCACAGCCGTATCAGGATGAACAAACTGTAGGGCCTATCCCTCTGAGGCGGAACGCTTCAGAACCTTCCCAACATTTACTCCCCCCGGGCATGATGAACGACCTTAAGAGTATTACGGAACTCAGAAGCAAGGGGGAGAGCAGGAGATTCTTGGACGAAGTGGGCTATCTATTTGAGGGTCTTGACGGTGCGAGTGCAATTGGTCTACGAAGAGCGAGGTGCGTAGCTTCCTTTATGCCCAGCCTCGACCCTGAGACATGAACAGCGCCTTGGAAGTTGTTAATAAGCTGTGCGATCCCGATTTCAACCGCAGGGCAAAAACATCTGATTTTTATGTTCGCACTTGGGAGAAATTCTGGGCTGCACGAGCTGGGGAGAGCGACAAGGTATGTTCGTGCCTGCATTCTCAAACATGGACTCGCAACGTCCACCAGATCTTCGACGCCACTATAACCTTTTTCGCTGCCTTGGCCGCAAGAGATACCCGCACGCTCATAGAAGTAGGTCAGCAAAAGGAGTTTATACCAACCCTCGTGGAAATATTGGGTTCCGCCGATCCCAAGAAGGACGTCCTTGCTTTAGTTCTTGCAGGCCTTTCAGATGACGACCTCAAGTCACACGGTGTTTTGCGGACGGAGATCACCGCGGTCAGCTCGGTTTTTTGAGATCGGCATCCATGCATGGGACTAAGTATACTTGGGTAGCTTAAGTCGCTGGCGAAATTGGTATCGAAGGAACTGCCCTTGTCCGCAAATCAGGTTCGTCTCAGCTCAGGATTCTGTGTCCTGCTTGGTCTCATGAGGTTCAGCCATCGGCACGCTTCTTCGTGTCGCATTCACTTGCGACCTTGACCCCGTCCTTTCTGAAAGACCAACATCTGCCTACGTTACTCGCCAGCTTGAGGACGGAGCTAAGCCTCTTGGAGCCACGCATCGCTGCATATGAATCTGGTCTTCCCTTATTACCGTCAACCGACATAAATCCAAGTGATGTACCATCCCTTTATTATATCGAAGCTTGCCTTCGCCTCCTGGACTCGTACCTCCTTGGACAGTGGTCCTCGACGAGTCCGGCTGGTGACGCCGCTTCAAGTGGACTGTCCCACATTAGCGGATTTACGTCAGAGGTCGTATCACTCTGTGTTGCCTCCTCGAGTTTCTTAGAGGAGGGCAATGAAGGAGTGGATATATGTGAGCTTGTCCTCTGCGATTCGCGCCATGACAGCATCAATTAATGATTTGCTAGCGCGAAGGTGTTTATGCGGTGCGATGCGTGTGCTCACCCTCCTATCACATGACGATCCCTGGTGGTGTGACGCAACCTTGGAGGTACCTCATGCGCTTCCCTTTGCCGCCCGGATCGTGATGCGATCCCAAGCAAGGTGGTCGCAATCACGAAGTATAGAATCTCAAAATAGTTCCGTCGAAACCTTTGATCTTCTCTGTCTTGCTTTAGGAATGGTCATGAATTGGGCAACTCTAAGCCCGAGAGTAGCTACTCTCTCCAGAACTAAATGTAAGAACGTTCTTGATTGGATACAAAGACAAGCTCTTACTCTATTTCACAGCGATCAACCCGACGTGCCCTGGTTCACGTCTCTGTGTTCGCGCATGCCGATGCCCTGGCCAAAAATCGATCTTGGAGTGCTTCACCATGTTGCACGTCCAGTATTCGAATAATCCCCAAGACGATGCCCCGGAGTGTGCCTTTTTGAGAGGATTCACTGCGATACTCGTGGGATTACTCATCAAAGACGACCCGTACAACCAGACCATCGTCTTGTTATCGCTGCCAGGCGCATCATCATCTGACAAGATAAACACCCTGATTATCAACTGCCATTCGTTCTTGGATCTGTACAACGATACCGCACTCCTCCCGTCTTCCGAGTCTCCGCGCGTGTCCCCTGAAGTAGCTGCTCACGACGGTCGCCATAGAGCGACGTGGGACAAGAGAGGTGAAGAAATTGCTCGAAGTGTAATTACATCTCTAGAGAAGCTACGCGATGCTTGATTATGAGAGATCAACTTCTTCCATCTGTGCATTGTCATTGTCGTCGCCGAGGTCCGCGAAGCTCTGTTCAATGGCTTTGATGTAGGCGTTCATCTTCCACATCTCACCGATCTTGATATTGGCGTGGTCAAAGGCCAGTGCGAGGATTGGGTCTCCGGGTTTGTGCTCCGTTGCTACGGATGGCGGGATATTCGGATACCGCGCTGAAAAATGGGTGAGGAGGGTGTTGCGCGCCTTCATTCTGCAATCCTGTGAGCAGGAATACCTTGGCTACAGAAAGAACACGCCTACCTCCGTCCAATCTCGATCGCCTGGCCGACGGTGCTGTGCATCTTGGCCGTGGCCATCTCCGCTTGATCATCCGCCATGGTGGACTCATGAATGAGGAGAGTCGCGTTTTCTCCCGCTTGCACCAACTTTTGCGTGGGAACAGTATCTCCCGAATATCTGATAGAACGATGAGCTAGGCACACGAAACGAGCGGTGCATAGACTCACACGATGCTCCACCCGTCGAGATGTTTGATGATCGCGCCGTGGCAGCTCGTACGGTGTATTACATCTACACTTCGGAAGCTTTCTAGGCCGAGCGACGCGCACATGTCGTGGTGTGCTGAGATGGAACTGGTGGCCCAATTGAGAAGAGCACGGTTACGTTTGTGCCACGCGTACCTGCGGGAGGTCTCTTGGATTTTCGGAGAAGAGAAATCGTTTTTCCAATGGATGGCATCCACCGAGATCGAGATGACGGGACTTTTGGAAGCTGCTGAGAGACCAAGTTCCTCCAGCGCCGCATATTCATGTAGGTACATGAAAACGTTGTCGTGACCCACGACGTACAGTGGCGAATCGCAGGGTGGGTCTAACTGCACGACATTCAACATGCAAGGCCAGATATCTCGAGATTTGAACGCTCACCCGCTGTCGCATTGCCAGAATCTTTGCCAGTCCGATGTGGTGGTCACCATGCATGTGACTAATGAAGATGCACTTGAGCTCGCGAAGGACCTCCCATACGCTCGAGGTCGATGTGGGATCATCTCCATACTTGCGTGCCAATTGACCCCACGTGCCTTCGCCAGCATCAAGTAACACATAACCATGATTAGGGATCTGGATGAGTGTCGCAGAAACTAAAAATACAAATACGTGAGCACGAGGTCGGGGAAACGGGTCGTCATAACTTCATCACCGTTTCTATATTTGCTGGGCATCGCACTGTTTGTCCCCAGTGTACATATTGTGACATCTCCGCCGCAGATCTCTTCCGATGCGGTGTGAACGACACGTGATTGGACTTGCGCAAAACTATGGCGCGTGGATTCTGGTAAAACCAAAGAAGAGCCGGAAGATACTGCCGGATGGAAAAGGTCTTCCTTTCCAGCATCTAGATCTAGAAATGGTGTGCGTGGAGGATGCAAGTTGATTACTGTGTTCTTTTGCATAAGTGTAATTCGAGCGGGCAATCTAGGAATAGCTTGACGACAGCATCAGCCGTGCTTCAGCCAAAAATATGCACGGAAACGCACCGCATAGCGTCTTTTCGGCGGTAAACGAATACTTTTGAATCGGGAATATACCGGGGTCTAGCTGGTTAAGTCGAAGCTGAGCGTATGCGGCACTCGTAAACGTCATCGGATTTGGAAGATATCTGCGTGAAGCAATGATGTGCTTGCATGAGATCAGTGACAAGTGACTCGGTCTAGGTCACTTGGATGCGTACATGTACTTCGGGCCCGAATTCATTCATGAACATCTTGTAACGCTCGTCTTCAAGAACCCCGTCCCCACATAAATGAAATATCGCCCGGACTTTATGTTGTTTGGTGTCCTTTGCATGCTCCCATAAAAATTTGGAGAAACGCCCAGATGCAAAGCCCGAAAGCAGGGCGGGGATGTGACCTAACGTTGGTGTGTCGAAGAACAGCACTGCCTGTAAAAGTTTTACCCTTCTAGCCAGGCGGGGTAAGGACGCAACCCACCGCTGGAATCACACTCTCCCCAATACAATCTTCGGGCTTTACTTCACGGTCAACACCGTTGCCATTGTTGTCTTTGATCTGTACAGTCACGCTCTCCCCCTTGACGAGTCTCGCGCGCAATGGACCAGGAGGCAAACCTAGGTCGAGTGCCTTTTTTCCATCGAATTTTCCACGTATGCGGGGACCTACAAGGGCATATACGAGCGTTGGCTTGAGAGTGGGATCAGAGTGACCGATAAGAGCTTGCTCAGGGACAGGCAACGGCCTGTTAAACTTCGGCAGGAACGAAACGCGTGTAACCGATGGGGCATCAGCCTTCGCGTTGACATGACAACTTTTTGGTTTGTGCGTATCTTGCTGTTGTCCTGAACCGTTCTGGTCCCGAGCTACCGATGCCATCTGAGATGCAGGAAACATGGATCGTATCACAAGTTGTCTCCATGCTTGAGCTGCTTCCCCGTTTAATGAGGCAGGATCAAAATCGGACGTAGATGCAGCCTTGCGCAAATACTCCATCGTGGCCGTGAGATCACCTGCGGACGGGTCCGCACCATATTGATTTGATAATCGCTTGGATGGTCGGTCGGGTGAGACTTCTCGTTTTCGCTTCAGCGATCCCATCGCGTCGCTTCCAGGGCTCGCACCTTGCAAATGCGGATCTGTGGGGACAACAGGGAGCGCATAGACGGATATATTGTCGTCCTTGTACACGGGTCGATCCTCAGTTTCCGTACATGGTGGGATGAGGGGGACTTGGACAGGATTAACGACGAGGTTCTCGCTTGAAGATGAAATTATTTGTCACGCGCGAGAGACGCAAATAGGTTGACATGGCTCACCGGTAGGTGTACTTTCGCATAGAAGCTATAAAATGGGAGAGCCCAGACGGACCGGTGACCTGTATCTGAGATTGACCAGCATCAGCCAAGGTCATCAGAAATCCTTGGCAACAGATGATTGAGCAACGTCAAAAGATACTGGATAAACTTGGCTCTACCAGGGAGACCACTGGCGCGTTGAGCACCCACTGAGGTAAGGAACAATGCACGCGTCTTCTTCCAGTTTTGCCGGCTTTGCAAAAAGGCCCTGGTGGTGTTTTCGCCAACGTTGAATATATACTTGGCAGAATCGAACGTGATCACCACGGTTGGCTCGGTGTCGGAAGACGCTGTGCTCAGGACGGAGGCATTCCAGAGCATCGAGGAAACGATTGAAGAGCGGTGAAAGGGACGATGACGAGGAATTAAAAACCGAGATATGTTACATGGATTACGATGGCATAACAAGTTAGCCAGCCTTGATACAAGCTCGGGCAAAGGACTGTGAATGACTTGGCTCTTTGAGAAGATTAGAATATGTCACGTGCTCAAACGCGTCCCCATAGTCACCCGGTCCGTATACTTGGAACAAACTCGCTTTACAGTCGTGCGTTCGCGATTTTGATCTGCTTCTGTTCAGATCACGTCGTAATGTTTGACATGTATTCTGGTGAAATCTATATCCTCCGTGTCACTCTGAGCATGCCCCGCGGACCATTTTGCTGCTGTTGGCCGACATACATATGTTGCTTTGACAGGCTTCGTGACAGTACCCGGGAGCGATGTTGAGTCGGTCTCTCTATCCCAGTGTATACGCTGTCGCTATTCTTGCCGGCTGTGTGGCTGCCACAACGGTGGTGACGGTGGATGCCGTAGCAAGCCATGCTATTCCTCCACTCCTCTGTAAGTCGTTGCACTTTCCCTTCTTGTGTCTCTGATCAATTTTGTCTAGATGGACTGATGTTCGAGGTGCACCTACCCCCTTCTTGTTTTCAATCTATCTGACATCGCTACCCTTCATCACACAGGACATTAATGTGAGTGTTGTGTCTCCTTCGACGAGTAGGGCACCGAGTGACCATATGACAGCATGTAAGAACCTTGTGTACGACCTCGGGGATCCGCTGACCGTCATACAGAGTGGCGACGGTGGTATTTACGCAGAACGTTGGTTTTCGAGCTTCGTATTATAGAGTGTGACCGACCTCTCTTCGTGCAGTACTCCAAAACAGAGCTTTCCAGCAAGTTACCCCGAGTAAGCAGCCAGCCACACCGCCTCGAACCACACCTAACGTGCTGGACCCAGATACGACAGATGCGTTATACGCCTGGAGTGCCATCAATGCGGCGGGGATTACTGTCATCGCTGATCAGTACCCTATCTCGTCAGCGCTCCCGAACTCCCTCCAACTGGTCATTCCATCAGACGCTTCCGGGAGAGTCGGTTTCGGGAATGAGGGTTATTTTGGTTCGTCATCCTGTCCTGCGTGGAGAGTTCTGTTGATAATGTACCACCAGGGATCCGGGTGAATAACGAATGGACTTATGAGGCATCATTTTATTATAAATTCCCTGTGGCTTCCTCATTCGATGGCGAAGTGACTATCGCCCTGGAGAGTAACACAGGCGAGGTGTACGCCTCTGTTTCAGCACCGATCAGCGGATCACAGCAGGCATGGAAGATGATCGCTGTTTCTTTGACACCGACGTCGTCACCCACATCCACAGCGAATAACTTTACAGTCACATTTGATGGGACAGATGGAGCAGGACAGGTTATCGACTTTGCGTTGTTCTCGCTGTTCCCCCCTACATTCAAGGACCGGGTAAATGGGTTGAGAATTGACGTTGCAACGGTGCGCATCCTCGTTGCCTATCTTGAAACTTCTATTCATAGTACCCAAGGCATTATACGAGATGAAACCTTCGTTCTTCCGTCTACCTGGGGGGTGTAACTTGGTGCGGCTCGTCAAAATCGCTATTGTTAAAAACTCTGACAACCTCACAGGAGGTGAATACAACAATCCTGGACGAGCCCATGGGCATTGAATGACCAATCCTCAGGGACAAACACCAGCAACCAGATGGAAATGGGATGCTACTATCGGTCCGCTACAAGATAGACCTGGTCCGTGTTTACACCCTGCGATATACTTTTCATTTACCCCGTATGAATAGGCCGTATGGGAGACTGGGGATACATCAATACCGAGTGAGTGACCTTTGCTCTGCTATTCATCATCACCGGATCCATTGTTTGTTTCAGTGGCCTTGGTCTGCTCGAGTACATGTACCTGTGTGAAGATTTGGAGATGGAGCCAATTATGGCAGTCTGGGCAGGTTTGTCGTACTCGACAAGGTTTGGAATCTTTTGATTGATATCTTCAGTACAGGCTACTCTATTGACGGCGAGGCGGTTACAGAGGATCAGTTGGGCCCATATATTCAAACTGCTATTGACCAGATTAACTTCGTGATCGGTGACGCAGGCACTAATGAGTATGGTATGTTGCGATCCCTCTGCACTATAACATATCTAACTCGCAATTCGAGCTGCACTTCGTGCTTCCCTTGGTCGTGCTGAGCCCTTCAAGCTCAATTATGTTGAGATTGGTAACGAGGATTTCTTCAGTCCTGATTCGTGAGGCTGATGGTCCACTCATCGGTGAACCACACTAACCCAAGCATGAACTGTTTCAGATATGTCTACCGCTGGCGTGATTTTGTGGGGAATCTGACTGCTGCATTCCCTCAACTTCGTAAGTATTATATAACACGTCCGAAGTATATGACGTATTTTGATGTCTCCCACAAGATTTCATCGCCACTACCTCCAGCCCCATTTTGAATCCTGTCCCTGCGTATTACGATAACCATGTCTATTCGACCCCCGGTATACTGAACGTCTGTGTGCGTACGCAGCATGCTTAACTCATGAACAGATTACTTTGCCCAGAACGCATTCTTCTACGACGCTTATGAGGTGAGCAAGGACACTGCCTTGCATGTTCAATGCTCACACTCCGGACACGTAGCGCAATGGCGCATTTTACTTCCAGGTAGGGTTTGCACCTAAGAATGCCGCCGAAACGCTCATTTCCGGAGTCCAGGGTGAATACGCCGCTATTTCTACCAACTCCAGCGATGTCTTTGGCCCCGATGGACATTTGATATATCCAACTGTGCAAAGTGAGCTATCGTGACATACGTCATTGCCATGTCGTGATACAGTTTCGGTGCAGGTGCTGTGGGGGAGGCCGCTTACATGACGGGCTTGGAGAGGAATGCGGATATCGTCTTCGCTGCCTCCTATTCGCCTCCCTTGATGAATGTTGCCGAAAGCCAGTGGGTCAGTACCACACCCCTTCCCTATCCTCATCGCTAATGCCAACTTCAGGCGCCTAACCTTGTGGCTTTCGAGTAAGCCTCGAGACACGCCTTAAAAATTCCGATTGATTTGATTTGAACAGTGCTTCAAACGTATACCCTTCTACCAGTTACTATATCCAGCAGGTATGAACCATGTGCGTGCGGATGATTGTCATCACAGTACGAACACAGCTCTTCAGCACCTACCGAGGGACCGAATATCTACCCAGCACACTCCCCCCTCCTAACGGGAATCTATTTTGGAGCGTCACGCGCGACACGAACCTTAGCACCGTATTCATCAAGGCATGTCCACTAATGAATACTACACGATTTTCTAATGACCATGAATCTAGATTGTTAACTACGACGCCTCGCCTGCACCGATGACCTTTGTGTTACCTTTTGCGGTTTTCGAGAGAGGCGTTGCGACCATGATAACTGGTCCTGCAAACGCGAGCAACAGCCCCGCAACGCCGGACACCGTCGTTCCCGACACGTTTAACATGACTTTTGCCCAAACTTTTGATTACACTGCCCCTGCCTATAGCGTGAGCGCGTTGACAGCCTACTTGGTGTAAAAAGACAGTATGTGAGAGAGTTGCTATTTACATTTACTAGTATATGGCATAAAAAGTGTCATTTGGTTATCGCGTTGGGCTTCCTACGGAAAGTCGTTGCAATATGGTCTAAATGCTAGTGATGGACGGGTTCGTCGGTTCGAACCGAACTTATCTGAACCGAACTGAACGGGCGTCCATAAGATATCCTTCGTTGTCGCCACTGGCCAGCATAATATAGGTATGCTGATCTCGAGAAATTTACAGGCTTGTCTGACATGCCCCAAGTTGCTGATTCTCTCGTCACACAGCCACACATGGTTGTTGGTGGGTGCACAATCTAGTGGGTGTACGGCTTCTCTACCTAAGCTCTGGTTAAGCTCGGGTTTTCTTGTGGCAGGAATTACAAGCATGGTGCGTTTCGGGACGACCGTCGTGAACGGACGACAGACAGCGACACGGCAGAGCGGCAGAGGCGGACGAAGTACATCGGAAACCGAAATGAGACAGACGGTCACGGCAAGGTTATGGATGCGTTTCAAATACACCATGGCTTGTAAAAATTCTTGACTTACCTGACATTGATTCCAATCCTTTGCCATTGGTGCTGTTGTGCCACCACAATATCTGCCAAACCGTCTGATGCAAGATACCCAACCCAGAGTCTTAGATCCGATCACTTCTAATCCCAATTGATTCAAGGTGGGGTCTAGCACTAGTGAAGTCTTGCACTATGGGCTGTGGTTGGTCACAATGACGAGTTGGCCGGGCCATGATCAGCCTAGGAAGTGGTACACGGTGGTATGCGATGGCATGTGGTGGTAGCTGATGGTAGCCGATGGTAGCCAACATCATCCGGTTCACCGATAACTATCTCGAAAGTGGATGATGACTGCCAGTGGGTTTCAGAACTGAGACATCCATCCATGCGGCGATCTGCAGAATGGCAGATTGCACCACGTTTCAGTTTTGGACATGCTTACATGCGCCAGATTTTCACTACACATTCACTGTCTGAGTGCGTTTGAACACATTTGGACCAAATGGCAGGTCCAGCTCGCTAAGCATTCGGCCCAGCGTTCGGTCAGAATCCATGTCGAACTGAACGAAACGGGATTTTTCCATCACTACCAAGTGCATCTTCGACACGTCGCAAATACTTGTCCAAGTTTTGGTCTTGTGTCTTGCCAGCAGGGACGTCCGGCGTGAATGAGGGTTGGTATAACGGAAATGTGGAATCTCTGCATCTAGAGAGAGAGGACTGTCACCCTACACCAGGGTTTGTGAGCCGGGATTCTGATTTGTCGATTCGTCTACATGAGAAACATCCAGGCACGTCACGCTGCATTCGCGGAATCATATCCTCCTTCACGGAATGTCTGTTGATGCCATGATCACTGACGAGAGGTACGTACCGCCTCCGAGAAGGAGTAGATTACGACGGCACAAGAAGCTAGCCAACCTTGACTTGAAGCGGTTGGTGCCAGTTTGAAGGACTCTGGATGGTGACTTGTTATTATGTCACGTGCCTTAATGCATTAACCCACCATCCTGATCACACGGAGATGCCGACTCAACTCAACGTGCCCATCGGACCATCGGACAGCTCAGTTTACCACCTTGTCGATACGTCCCTCCAGTTCTCTTCCAATTAATTAATTGGCTTGTCCAGTTCTCTAATGGGGACTCTGTGTGGCAGTTACCAGTGACTGCTGCATACCCGGTCTGTATATGGGGACAAACCTGCTCGAATATCGTCGTATATTCGTGACTTTGAACTGTATCTGTTTGGAACACTTCGCGTGGTAGAGCCGAGATCGCGTCGTAGGTCTGTACGCGTTCTGGTGAAATCAATGTCACGCGTTTCACTCCGAATGTCCCCTGCCAACCATTTTCCCGCCGTTGGCCAGCATATATACGTTGCTTTGACAGACTTCGTGACAGTACGTCGAGACTCTGAGAACGATGTTGATTCGGTCTCTCTATCCCACTGTACATGCTGTCGCTATTCTTGCCAGCTGTGTGGCTGCCACAACGGTGGTGACGGTGGATGCCGTAGCGAGCCATGCTATTCCTCCACTCCTCTGTAAGTCGTTGCACTTTCCCTTCTTGTGCCTCTGATGAATTTTGTCTAGATGGACTGATGTTCGAGGTGCACCTACCCCCTTCTTGTTTTCAATCTATCTGACATCGCTACCTCTTCGCCCCACAGGAAATTAATGTGAGTGTTATGTCTCCTTCGACGAGTAGGGCACCGAGTGACCATATGACAGCATGTAAGAACCTTGTGTACGACCTCGGGGATCCGCTGACCGTCATACAGAGTGGCGACGGTGGTATTTACGCAGAACGTTGGTTTTCGAGCTTCGTATTATAGAGTGTGACCGACCTCTCTTCGTGCAGTACTCCAAAACAGAGCCTTCCAGCAGGTTACCCCGAGTAAGCAGCCAGCCACACCACCTCGAACCACACCTAACGTGCTGGACCCAGATACGACAGATGCGTTATACGCCTGGAGCGCCATCAATGCGGCGGAGATTACTGTCATCGCTGATCCGTGCCCTATCTCATCAGCGCTCCCGAACTCCCTCCAACTGGTCATTCCATCAGACGCTTCCGGGAGAGTCGGTTTCGGGAATGAGGGTTATTTTGGTTCGTCATCCTGTCCTGCGTGGAGAGTTCTGTTGATAATGTACCACCAGGGATCCGGGTGAATAACGAATGGACTTATGAGGCATCATTTTATTATAAATTCCCTGTGGCTTCCTCATTCGATGGCGAAGTGACTATCGCCCTGGAGAGTAACACAGGCGAGGTGTACGCCTCTGTTTCAGCACCGATCAGCGGATCACAGCAGGCATGGAAGATGATCGCTGTTTCTTTGACACCGACGTCGTCACCCACATCCACAGCGAATAACTTTACAGTCACATTTGATGGGACAGATGGAGCAGGACAGGTTATCGACTTTGCGTTGTTCTCGCTGTTCCCCCCTACATTCAAGGACCGGGTAAATGGGTTGAGAATTGACGTTGCAACGGTGCGCATCCTCGTTGCCTATCTTGAAACTTCTATTCATAGTACCCAAGGCATTATACGAGATGAAACCTTCGTTCTTCCGTCTACCTGGGGGGTGTAACTTGGTGCGGCTCGTCAAAATCGCTATTGTTAAAAACTCTGACAACCTCACAGGAGGTGAATACAACAATCCTGGACGAGCCCATGGGCATTGAATGACCAATCCTCAGGGACAAACACCAGCAACCAGATGGAAATGGGATGCTACTATCGGTCCGCTACAAGATAGACCTGGTCCGTGTTTACACCCTGCGATATACTTTTCATTTACCCCGTATGAATAGGCCGTATGGGAGACTGGGGATACGTCAATACCGAGTGAGTGACCTTTGCTCTGCTATTCATCATCACCGGATCCATTGTTTGTTTCAGTGGCCTTGGTCTGCTCGAGTACATGTACCTGTGTGAGGATTTGGAGATGGAGCCAATCATGACAGTCTGGGCAGGTTTGTCACACTTGACAAGTTCTAGAATCTTATGATTGATATCTTCGCTACAGGCTACTCTGCTGACGGCGGAGCCCTTGCAGAGGATCAGTTGGACCCACATATCCAAACTGCTATTGACCAGATTAGTTTTGTGATCGGTGACGCAGGCACTAATGAGTATGGTATGTTGCGATCCCTCTGCACTATAACATATCTAACTCGCAATTCGAGCTGCACTTCGTGCTTCCCTTGGTCGTGCTGAGCCCTTCAAGCTCAATTATGTTGAAATCGGTAACGAAGACTTCTCCAGTCCTGATTCGTGAGGCTGGTGGTCCACTCATCGGTGAACCACACTAACTCGAACATGAACTGTTTCAGATATGTCTACCGCTGGCGTGATTTTGTGGGGAATCTGACTGCTGCATTCCCTCAACTTCGTAAGTATTATATATAACACGTCCGAAGTATATGACAGATTTTGATGTCTCCCACGAGGTTTCATCGCTACTACCTTTCCGTTCAACCCCATTTTGGATCCTGTTCCTACACAATATGACATCCACATCTTTTCGACTCCGGGTAGACCGAACGCTTGTGTGTGTTCACAGCATGCCTAACTCGTAAACAGATCTCTTTGCCCAGAACACATTCCACTACGATGCTTATGAGGTGGGCAAGGACATACCTTGCATGTTCAATCGCTGACTCCGAACACGTAGCGCAACGGCACATTCTACTTCCAGGTAGGGTCTGTTTTTTTTTGGAATGCCGCTGAAACGCTCATTTTCGGAGTCCAGAGTGAGTACGCCGCTATTTCTACCAACTCCAGCGATGTCTTTGGCTCCGATGGACATTTGGTGTATCCAACTGTGCAAAGTGAGCTATCGTGACATACGTCATTGCCATGTCATGATACAGTTTCGGTGCAGGTGCTGTGGGGGAGGCTGCTTACATGACCGGATTGGAGAGGAATGCGGATATCGTCTTCGCTGCCTCCTATTCACCTCCCTTGATGAATGTTGCCAACTATCAATGGGTCAGTACCCCTTCGTTTTCCTCCTCCTCGCTAATGTCGTCTTCAGTCGCCTAACCTTGTGGCTTTCGAGTAAGCCTTGAGACACGCCTTACAATACTCGATTGATTTGATTTGAACAGTGCTGCGAACGTATACCCTTCCACCAGTTACTATGTACAGCAGGTATGAACCATGTGCGTGCGGATGATTGTCACCACAGTGACCTATGAACACAGCTCTTCAGCACTCATCGAGGGACCGAATATCTACCCAGCACACTCCCCTCTCCTAACGGGAATCTATTTTGGAGCGTCACGCGCGACACGAACCTTAGCACCGTATTCATCAAGGCATGTTCACTAATGAATACTACACGATTTTCTAATGACCATGAATCTAGATTGTTAACTACGACTGTGCGCCTGCACCAATGACCTTTGTGCTACCTTTCGCGGTTTCCGAGAAAGGTGTTGCGACCGTAATAACCGGTCCTGCAAACGCGAGCAACAACCCCGCAACGCCGGACATCGTCGTTTCCGACACACTTAACATGACTTTTGCCCAAACTTTTGATTACACCGCCCCTGCCTACAGCGTGAGCGCCTTGACAGCCTACCTGATACAACAAGGCTGCACGTGAGAGAATCTCCGTTTGCCTCTACTGGTGTAAAGTATCAATTGGTTATTGTTGTTGGGCTTTCCACGGACAGTCGTCGTTGTAATATGGTCTGAACTCTTCCAAATACATCTTCGACGCGTTGCAAGTATTCGTCCGAGTTTTGGTCTTGCATATTGCCGGCAGGGACGTCCAGCGTGAATGAGGGTTGGTATAACGGAAATGCACGATGATCTGGAATCTCCGCATCTAGAGAGAGTGGACTGCCAGCCTGACGCCAGAGTTTGTCAGCCGGTATTCCGATTCGTCGATTCACCTACCACAACCGAGGTGAGAAACGTCCAGGCGCGTGCTGCGTTCGGGGAATTATAACCTCCTTGACAGAACGTCTGTTGACGCCATAATCACGAATGATAGATACATACCACCCCCGAGAAGGAGTTTTTTTCCGGACCAGGTCTGGACTGCTCTGTCGATGCACCACCCGAGTGACCCCGGGCCCCCAATGGACCAGTTCCAAGTTGCCATGGGGTCGCCTGCAAGGCCGTCTACGCCGCATTGCACTACGACAAAGTCTGGCTGGAATGTCTCCTTGATGCTCTCAACGACAGGCCAGATGCGTGTGAATGTCCGACAGGAAGCACCCTTTTGTAGTGGGAGAGACAACGTGAACGGATCGAACGAGGGATCCTCCACATTCGGCAGCGCAGAAAGAGGGGAAACAGGGAAGAAACCAGGTGCGGCGTGATGAATGGAGAGAGTCTAGAACGCGTTACTCTTCCGCGTCAAGTCTGTCAAGTCATATTAAAGTTCCTCACCAGAACCTGAGACACCACGGTTGAGCTGGGGTTGTGAAAGGCGTGCGAGACCGCATCTGAAAAGTGGAGATCCAAGTCGAGATACATGACGCGTGACCTTCGTGCGGGCGCTGAGGATGGCAAAGGCGGGATGCGCTTTAGTGCAAGGATGGCGAGGATACAATCGGCCACGTAACAAAACCCAGATGCATGGGATTTTTGTGCGTGGTGTCTGGAATCTCTTTGATTGGGAACTGCGGGAAGATGAGTGAAACGATGACCGACCTGCCTCCGTCCCAACAGATAGCAACGCCACAGGGGTCTTCCTTAATCGCATCGACGGCTGTCAGCGTCGCCCCCGCGACGAGGGGTATGTACTCGTGTATTCCTCGGAATGGTGGGCAATCCTACACTGCATGT
Organism: Sutorius australiensis; assembly: GCA_038089915.1. Lineage (NCBI taxonomy): Eukaryota > Fungi > Basidiomycota > Agaricomycetes > Boletales > Boletaceae > Sutorius > Sutorius australiensis. Next base: position 21,802 of record JBBPLR010000131.1, on the reverse strand, counting down.
ATGACACAACCGCGGCAGCGTAGCGAAATACGTACATCCTCGAGCCCGAACTCGGAAACCTGGGACGAGTCTTCGTAGTCGTTGGAAGGATTCATGGCATAGTCGAGGTAATCACGAGTGTGGTAAGCCAAGAGCTCTTTGCTGGTTGCTCTACGCGGGCGAAGGAATTTGACGCGCTTCTGGCCGTCGGTGGTAGCCAACGACTGTAGGTCGAACGCGCTGACCAATGAATGCACTAATAATGAACGGTTTTTGTTTGAAGGCAGCAGCGAGGACACCTGGGCGAAATTTGACGAATGTCGAGTGGTGTGATGGGGAGGTTGACATGGCTTCGTCACAAGGGTTGTGTACAACTTACCCTGACTAGTTCCTCAGAAAGTATGTAGGCTACAACTGAGGGAGCCCCGTTTGGATTGTCCTGCATCCGTGTTTTGTTGTTGACAACGACTATACAGAGTTTTGAGTCACTAGTGTCGTTGAACGAGTTCCCGATCAAGAGGACGTGCTTCACGCCACAAACTACCACCCGCGCGTACGGAAGGAAAGCAGAACTCCCGCAGAGCCCACTCAGAAAACAAGTGATTCGGTCACAGATACACACAAGACGTCTACAATAAAATGGTCATCGCCCGTCCGGTCTTGGTTCTGCACCGTTCTAGTCAGTACAAAAACGAGAAACAAGGAATGGTGATCACTTACGTGACCACTGCACGCTCAGAATCAGGTTATCATAACCTTTTCCGTTCAGCTTCTCCATCGCACGCTGCGCGATCGCTCGATCCTCAAAGCTGACGAACGCAAAGCCTTTTCCAATACCCGTCTCTCTGTCGCGACCAACGTAGACCCTTGCCACACGACCAAACGCACCAAACAGCTCGCGCAGGTCGTTCTCTTGTGTCTCTTCCGATATATTCGTGACGCGGAGCGTGGGGAGGTCCTCACGCGAGCCAGTTCCACCCGGGCGACCCATCGACTCTCCAGGGCCGCGGGCACCAGCACGCATCGATGGTGGGACGTACTTGCCGCCCGACGAAGCTGCAGGCGGTGCTTCGGTGGTGGGTGCAAAGTCGTCTCCTGAGGGCATGTCCGCGGTCTCGAGGCCAGCGAGAGAGTCCTTGTAGGGACACTTGGCCGTAAAGTGATCACCTTTACACAATCGACAAACGACCTTGCCTGCACCTGCTTTCGCGAGCTCGGCCTTGATATTTTGTTCAGCAGTCGGTTCGGGTTCTGCTGACTAGATTGCGGGCGAATATCAGGCGAGGTGGTCGGTAAGCAGAGGAGATCGAAGACATACCTTGTTCCCTGCGCTCAGTTTGAGTACGACGTTCTCCCCGACTGTGGTAGTAGCACGATCGGGACCCTCTTTGTTCCCCCTCTCCTTGCCAAACTTTGGCCATTTTTTGCGCTCGGCGACGGTGTGTTCGACGACCGATTTTTGGAGCGTCCGCTTGATCTTGCGGGTGATCTGTAATGTGAACGATTGGTCACCCGGAAACAAGGCTCGGCAGGTCCAGCTCACTTTGACTTTCTTGTCTTCATCGTTGACAGCGTACTCGATCGTTATACGTATCCCATTCTCGTCGATGTAGTCGCTGATGGGTTCTGCGAGCTCGTCCACATCATCTGCCCAGGAGGTTTTTTGAGCGGACATTGTTGTCGATAGCGAAGGAAACAAATAGCCAATAACAAGTAAATGATTCTACGCATCACTCTTTCCGTATCCACCACCAGCGGTCTTTCTTGACTAGTCCCAACGGGTTCCTTGGTGCGAGCCACTCCCTTCGGAGGGCAATGCTGAGCGTCCCAATGCTAAAATTGCTCGACCTTTCGCATCTCACGCCCGCGCGGGTTCACTAGCCCTACGACTCTCAGCCCAACACTCCACGTCCAATACTTTTTACGAATACCCGAGTCGTCGGGAGTTGCCGATAAACCGGACTATACAGCACATCAGCCACCAGCAGACTTTTAGGAACTGACGACATGGGCAAAGGTGGGCATTCTAAATGCACCAAATGTATCCCAATTCAACCATGCAGTGCACGGATCTCTTGCGCGCGCTGGCAAGGTCAAGTCGCAGACACCAAAGGTTGAAAAGCAGGAAAAGCAAAAACCTTCGACTGGCCGTGCCAAGAAGCGCGAAGTTTACAACCGCAGGTAGGTGCCCTGTGCCCGTCCTTGTAACACTGAACGCTGACCTTTTTGTAATAGATTCGTTAATGTCACTACCGTTCCTGGAGGGAAGCGGCGGATGTGAGTGCATAGTCATTCCGTTGGCCGTGCGGTCAATCTTCTATGATGAAACAAGAAAATCAAGCATAGTTCACACTGAAACTATCGTGTTGACAACCAACATCACGTCTTTCGCTCCTATCTGAACCTCCACTTTTTTCGCCGTTCAAAGCTTCATATGGCGCATTCTGACTCATGATACCTTCTAGGAACCCGAATCCAGAACAATAGCTCAGACCCACTCAAGTACGCCGTGATGGCAACCCTAATTTATTTTTTGTCGTGTCAAGTAGCATTCAATACAAGTGCTAGAAATGCCCGGTCAGCGTCTCTTGTTCATGTCAGAGGTTATACTATAGACTGCCATTTGTTCGCATGTAAAGATCGCTCCATTCCATGGTATTTACATTTGGGAACGGCTTGGGTGTATCGCGTGAGCGCATGTCAATCGGTACACTCACTGTTCCGTTGTCAGATTGCCTGGCATCTGCCATGAAGTGGATGTGTGAGGCGGATGTGCCTGGTCGCCGCCTCCTGGCACCACCGCTGGCCGCCGACGGATCTTGGGACTAGCCACTGCCAATGACATCAAAGGCTGAAAGAACGACCATGAGTCCCTCCGCAGTAATCGTATATGGAGTGTATTTACATCCAGCTTCTGGCATATGTTCTACGATAAAACAGGTGGAGGGCGAACTTTCCTCCACGAGGGGGCCGTTGGATAATGATTCCGTGGGGACCCCGCTCCACGGACGTCAAGAACGTCATTCTACTACGTCCACGGATGGCGTACAGCATGGATGGGTGGCGGCAAGATTCGGGAAGGAAATGAAACAGGGAACGTTTGAGGGTCGAGTTTGCCAGCACAGATCAGGCACGGCCGGTGGCAGAAGAACCCGGGTGACTCAGAATTATGAGGGGACCACGCACGTTCAAATTGACCCGTCGACTCATCCCTATAAAAGCGCGACGACATGCCCGTGGACCCAGACGACAAGGCAGCCATGGGCGTTCTACTTGGAACGAAACCCGGATCGACACGCAGGTCATTTTCACAGCAAATGTCTGCGATTAGCGGTCGATTGACACGCGCGTTGTCGACGGAGAGGGTAGACGCCGCCTCCGTGTCAGAGGCGTTGATGGACAAGCCAGGCAAGTCTCCATCTTGCTATTTAAGTGCCTGGACGAGCGAGATAAGCAGCGAGAAGATAAGCCCCTTCTAACGCTTGTCAGGCCGAGATAAGATAGCGCGCCTATTTGATTCACTTATGACTGGCACCTTTTCTAACCCTCCCTCATGACAGACACCCCATCCGAGTACGAGAGTCGCTCCGCGTCGAGGGGGCGCGACGCCTATGTGAGTTTCTTCGTTCGACCTCTCGCCTGCACTTAGCTCTACTGCAGCAATCTTCTGGGAGAGGCGGAATAGGCAACATCAGGCGTTCATCTCTTTCTCGTGACGCCCGTCCCACTGACGGTCCAGATGACTTTTCCCAACCCCGTGGGCGCGAACCTGCAATCCATCCCGACAAGGTCGGTGCTCACCCTTATTCTTGGTTCATGTGCTAACGCCCGGCGACCAGGTCATTTCCATCGGACGCGGTGGTGCAGGCAACATCCGCTCCCCTTCCCGAGACGCCCACCCGGTGACCCAGGACGTAACAGAAACCGAGTACCAGGCCAAGCTCGTCCGAGAGCACGCAGAGGCGACCACCGTCGTGAGCACCTTCCCTCTCTCCAACGCACCGATTCACACGATTCCCATGTGATATAGCATTCCTCGGGCCGTGGTGGTGCGGGAAACATTTCCGGCTCCCGTTCTCGTTCCCGAGGTCCGGCCGCTGTCGTATACTCCACTGGACGGGGCGGCGCTGGGAACATCCACGGCGTTCTGGGTCCGGAACCCATCGATGTGGAGGAACGGAGCCTGCATGTGCATCACGAGGGAATGTCAGCGTCCTCTTTCTCATACCCCTTGCCAAGATCCGGCCAACTGACGTGCGTTTGACAGCCACTCGACCGGCAGAGGCGGCGTTGCGAACATCACCATCACCCACGAGCCCGATATCGAGCGCGTCACTCACCATGCTGGAGAGTATGAGTCAACTGGACGTGGCGGCGCGGGAAACATTCGTTCCCGTTCCGCGTCGCGTGACCCTGGCGTCAGGGCGGCTTCCAAGGAGAAACATGGTATCGCCGCGGTATTCGACAAGTTGCCCCACCCGCACCTGCACGCCCGTGCGCACGACCTTTCTTCCAGCCCATCTCCCATTCCTGATGCTACTCATTAACTGCCATCTCAGTATGGATGACTTTATTTATGCTCCGACCTTTACTCCGAGTATTTAGTGATTCTTTCGACTATTTTAACGAGCTTACGCTACTTCCCTCTGGAACAACGATCCGATCAATCCTCTTTAGTGTACTGGCGTCGGTGTACCTCATGCAAACTCGGATAACAATTTTATGATGTATTTCTCCCCTCCGATCAATGGATCCTTCAAATAATCAATCCATAGTTTTATGGCGTCCAGCGCGATCCCGAAAACATAAACAAAACACATACGACATAAAAACATAGGCTCTAAATGCATAGAGATCATCACGTATCGTGCAAGTTCTCAAATTGTTTGACCAGGTCCCTGACGCTACATCTGCTGCTTCGTCTGCTAGACGATTGCCACGTCCCTTGATCGCCCTTGATGGGCGACAGATGCCGCAGGTCGACCAGCCGCTTCGGTCGAACAGGAACAGGAATCATCGATTTCTGCGGTGACGCGTGTTGGAGATGCACCTGATCCTTGGGATGTGGTGGCCTAGGATCGGGCGTCCGAGAGGGCGTCCGTATAGGACCATGCAAATAACCCTTCTTCCAACCTGGCTCAGCATACGACAGCAGGTCGGATAAGAGAGCTTTTCCTGCGTCGTGTCCCTCGGAGACGACGGTGGTTTCCGATGCTGTCGACATAGAAGTCGTAGATCGTTCCATCGTGGCTGAGAGCGCCCTGGCTTCTTGCAAGAGTCCGTGGTAGCGCGGCTCGGGCGTGGTGAGCGAGTCTGGACACGTAAGCGTAGGTGTGCGTGTTACACGTCGCGAATCTTGTTTCTTGATGAGAACATCCAGTCTCAGGATTAAGTTATCCCTGGTAAAATGTCAGCCAAGGGTGGACACCTGGCGCATCTAGACTCACCTGGACCAGTCGGACCCAAGACCAGCCAGGACGGATTCACCGCCGAGTTGGTTGGTAAAACGATCCAGGACTGCGTCTTTCGATACGTCTCCTGTGTTTGCCATCACATCTCCGTCGAGACCGTGCGCTGCTGCGACGGCAAGTCGCTCAGCGACGAGACACTTGTCCAGACATTTCCAACAATCGCGGTTCCACTCTTCCAACGAGGGTGGGAGAGCCTCGCGGGCTGTTACCGCCGCCTTCAAAGGCGATAGGGTGAACGAGGCATCGCAACAGCTCGTCGAGTTGTGCTCGAGGAAAACACTATCTTCCGCGTCCCGCCAAAGCTCGAGGAGTGGAAGACTCCGTGATCCCGGTGACGTTTCACCAATCTGGCGCATAGGCCACCGTCGGTTCTTTGGGTTCGCATAAGACTTGGAAACTCCAGCGTTCTCGATGGTCTTGCGACGTTTGCGAGTTGCCTTTGCGGATCGGCCAGATCGCTTCTTCTCGGCAGCCAGAATGCAGTCATAGTCGTGCTAATGAGGGTCGATCAGAGCTGGGTTGTGCGCATGGGGGACCGCTCACCATTCTCAAAATCGCGGCGGCACGAGCAGCTGCTTTGGGGTCTTCACTCGTAATCTTGATAATGTCTTCTCCCTCTACATCGTCTTCCTCGTCCGAAGAGTGATCCTCCATGGGGCTGACAGGCCGTTCCGCTTGGGAAAGAGTGAGAGGGGCGTCGGGACCATCATCAATGGCAACCGACAGTTCGCGGTCGATCTGAGCCTCTTCCTCCTGCTCCTCCAGAATCGTCCGGTCTGTCTTTGGAATTTCTTTGGGCTCTACAAGTGGGCGAACTTGCGTAGATTCTGCGTCCATATCAAACACGAGGAAATCATCGTCCAAGTCTGCAAATTCGTCCTCCGAGACCGACGGCGGGGGTGAAGGTTCCGCATCTGAAAGTGGTGGTTCCGTCGCAACCTCCCAGACATCCAGACCCTCGCAGGGCATCACCGAGTTAAGAGCACCATTGCGCCCATCGCCATCCTCTGCAAAGTCTGACAATGGTAGCGAGTGCTCCATAATCTGGCTGTACGGAAACGGACTCACGGGCCGTCCCCACGGCTCCGCGTGCATTGTCGTCTTGTTCATCGACGGGTCTGCCTTGGTGGGAACCTTGAGGATCTTGTACTTGCCCGTGTATTCACCCGTGAGGTTGAACCCATCGTCGTCTGAGTCGCTCCAGTCGCTCGTCTCCTTGACGGTGCGTGGTACGTGGAACACGGGGAGCGCATGGGCATCCGCGCCTAGCGAACTTCCAGAAGGACTGACTGGCTTCCCGATGAGACGCGTTGTGAACGCCACTGGGGGGTCGATGCATTTCGAATCTGGAGGGGAGGAGGAAAATGCAGGCGTAAAGCGAGCGCGTAGCGGAGGACTTCTTGTGGAGCGTGTTCCCGAGAGAAGCAGGGGATCGTCCGAGGGCGAGGGCGGGCGCACCTTGGAGGCGTCTACTTCGGGGGGCTCGTTCTTGACTTTGGTCGCTGGGCGTTTAAGACGCGACGAGGCTTTGCGCTTCAGCGGTTTGGGGGTCGCGCGCGGCGTGAGGATGATCTCGCGGGGAGGGGTGGATTTGGAGGGTGTGAGGGCTGTGTTGGGTGAGCGTGAGGTTCTGAGCGGTTGGAGAGGGCGAAATGGCTGGCGACGTGCGGCGTTGCTGTCGGCGTTTCCATGAACGCCGTCAACGTCGCTGGTGGTTGCAGATCGTCGTGGACGTCGCGGGGCCATGTTCAGATCAAGAAGACAATATTCAACCGCGTGTCTCACGTTGGCATTATGTATCACGTGACTATATCTAGCTAATTTACGTTGCATCCTTCAGGCATGTTGGGAAGTCCATCCGTGCCCATACTAAAGCCGGGTGGGAGGGGACCCATGATCTCTTCCGGCGGCGATCCGTGCGTTTGCAGCTGGACGTATATGTGAGTCTTTGTCGACACGAGCGTCAGAGTGCACACCTCGGTCATGAGCTCGACGATGCGTTCGTGAGTTTTTTCGTCGTCGTCGCGATATGACTTTGCCTCGAATTCGTCGAGCAGCCGCTTGATGTACGATATTTGTGCCTCGAAACGTTTCTTGTCCTCTGGCGACATGGTGCTGCTGTGCTCGGCGAGATAGCCCGGGAACTGGACGGTTCATCTTCGTCGGGCTGGCGAGAATTGGGATACGCGGACTCACCTTGTCGTGCAGCTCCTTCAATGGCTCATACAATACATCCTTACTCATGAGTTGACCCATCATTTCTTCCATAATTTTCTGTAGCTGTTCTTCGCTTTCCTCACCCTCGTCGGGAAGGTTACCCAAGTCTCCGAGTTGAGATAGCAATGACTCAAAGGTATCGTCGCCAACGTTCGCAGATGAATCCGATGTTTTGAGGCCCGATTCGCTCTCCCTCATTTTGTTCATGGTCGAGCGGATGCGCGACTGGAAGTCGCCTTCTTTCGGGCTTGGGGACGAAGCATCCCCCACTGGGTGACTGGACGGGCTCGACATCGCGTTCATGCTCTCGACGAGCATGGCTTCCCAGGCCGCCGCGAGCTGTTCTTGCGCTACAGCCCCATCGCTAGGGCCCGGGTCTTGAGGCGGGGGGGATACCGGGTTGGCCGACGACGAGAATTGATCCAGCACATCTAATAATGGAATGAGTATCAACCATCCGAGATATCAGGCAAACTGACCATCGAGGTCGTCGAGGTCGTCATCATTCTCGACGCACGCTTTCTGGTGAACGGGCATGCTGATGGACACAAGAGGAACTCCTCGTCAACAAACGTACGCAAATCTAGTAGTCACATCTTATCAGCTCTTCGGAATTGCCAAATCCGGTGGACACAAAACTTTGGGACATACACCTAAACGATGTCCGTCCCTCAGGCTGTTCCTCAGTCGGATACCTTGCGCGCGCAAATTTTCCAGCGTCTCCATCCACATGCCTATTTGGAGCGGTTCCTCGCGGAAGGCGTCAGACCCGATGGACGCGAACCCCACGAATGGCGAGATGTATTTGTGAACGTTGGTGGGTTTTTTTCTTCGACGCGTCAGCTGTATGGCCAACCCATCGCTTGGTGACCACTGGCCTAATGATGTTTCCCAAAAAAAAAAAAAACGTAGGATCCATATCTACAGCGGATGGTTCAGCGCTCGTGCGGATGGGCAAGACGATTGTCGTGTGTGGCGTCAAGGCGGAAATTGCAGAACCAGAACTGGATGCGCCCGATCTCGGATTCATAGGTGAGTCTTTCGGCGTCGCATGCGGCATATTGCCCTACAGTCCAACGACCTCGTCTGACACTCGTTTGGTCCCGAAACGTAGTCCCAAATGTCGACCTCCCGGCGATTTGCTCGCCCAAGTTCAAACCTGGACCGCCGTCCGAGGAGGCGCAGATCCTCTCTGAGAGACTGAACGACGCACTCGTCAGGTTTGTTTCGGTCTTTCCCTATCACTCGACTCCATATACAAAGAATTCCGTCAGGTCGAATATATTGCCGCCTAGCACACTTTGCATATCTTCCGGTCGAGCAGTATGGTGTCTATATATCGACGCGACATGTCTCAACTATGACGGTAATGCATTCGATGCAGCACTCGTAGCGATCATGGCAGCACTAGGAAATAGTCCGTATATCTTTTATACGGATTCCACGATGAACTGATGAGCTGGTGATGGTGCTAGCAACACTACCCCAGGCGACAAACGACCCAGATACGTCCGTGACCAAATGCAGCCGTGCTACCCGTGTCCCTCTAGTGCTGAATAAGAATTCCAGGGTAGTTGGCCTCAGCTTCGGTTATGTTGGTGGAAGGTCGATGGCTATTCTTTGCATGAAATGCTTGCTGCTGACAAGCATTTTCTGTTAGTGTACCCATGCTCCTTGCTGATCCAACATCTTTTGAGGAACCCTTGCTCAGTTCTGTGATCACTGTTGTCATTGATGTTGAAGGAGGTGTGGTTAGTGTTGAACAAGGGGCAGTGGGTGGGAATGACAGAGGTGAGGGGGAAGTATTGACCTCACAGGGTATAGGATTGTCACAAAATTGTGTGTATGTGGCTAAACAAAGGGCAGTTGTCCTACATGAGCTCTTTAAATAAAATGATCTAAACCTCTACTCATGACTGTTACAATTTCCTCATACATCCACCTTGTTACATTGGACCCAATGAAAGTTGTAAGCATAGAAAAGAAAGTCTGTTCTTGATCTTGTTGCCACTTGCCTAGTAAGTGATTCTTCTACCATGTTCCATAACATGCTTCATTGTTATATACCTTCATCATATTTATCTTTGTTTGTGCACTCAAGTGTATATACCTTCACATTCAGCCCTTTCATCTTTCAGCTACTTCTCTCTTGTACCACCCCTAGCCTTTGTAATAGTAGCAAGCCTTTCTCTCCTCAGTCTGTGTCCTTCCTTTGAACTCTCTGCTTGTAGCTGTTGCATAGAATCCTCTCAAGTTGAACTTCTATGTATTAGACAAAACAATCTCAAACCCTAAGCTAGATGTAGGCTTGGGAAAGCAGGTGTGTGCAGGCCTCTTTAAGTGGTTAGGAGCATATCACAACTACCAGAGCCATGTGGTGTAAGTGTGTGTGGAAGTTGTCCCTTTGTAGGATAGACCTGTAGTCACAAAGAGTGAGTAAGTTGTGTGTTACAGGTTGATTTTTAGCATCTATTCTTACCCCTATACTTGGGTTAGACACCCCTACTCAAGAGCTAGATGCTCTACTAAGGCTTAAAGCCTTAACTCAAGTCCAGGGACCTCTAGTACCACTTAGATGCACAAGCACATTCAGTCACTAAGTCTCATATCTTATCTTCAAGATAAGATCAAGCATATCAGCTGGACTGATTATCTTATCAGTCACATGGTATCAATTACCTTTATTGATACTATTTTAAAGTTCAGGATGCACATGGCATCACTAGATATAGATCTGATCTCATTTGATCTTAGGGATCTGGAATCCCTCATATCTCTCATGAGGTCACTGCCTCAACATGCCTTGAAGGCATGCATGATCTAGAGATCTGCCACACCTCATGTAGGCAGCAAGTATTTAATGTGATAAGGGCTATGCCCTAACTTCGATGCACACATGTGTAGAACACATGTTCTTCTCTTCTCTTCCATTTCTATTTATTAATCTTCCATTCTACATAGCCTTGAAGGCTATATATTATGCTTCCATTCTGAGGCTTTGCAACCTCATTGCAACCTTCAGGACTATCTCCTTATTCACTTAGATCTATAGAGTAGATCATAACATATGTACATAGATTGTGGACACTATATATGTATATCCAAGGATTCTAGCTGGTGTCTTCAGTCTGGTTCTCTTTGGATTTCTTCAGTCAAAGTGATCAGGGAAATACTTCCCCATACTTCTACACTCAGGGTATAAGCAGCTCCTAAGCAAGTACTAGCACAGAGATAACTCCCCTGCCCAGCAAGCAGTCCATTGACCTTAGGGATTTGGATTGTTTCATTGTGCTACTGCTTTTAAGAGAAAACTCTGAGGTGAATTAGACTGGATATCCAGTTAGCTATCCTGGCTTTATATACAAGTTCTACTGTATACACATGTTGTATCTAGATCTACTAGATAGAGCCCCTATTTAAAAAGCATACAGTCTAGGCTATGTGTAATGAAACAATACAAACTCCTAAGGCCAATGGACCACTTGCTGGGGATGCTTGAGCTTGCTAAGCAAAGGGAAGTCGATACATCTTCTCTGCTAGACTTGAGCTTGGGGCTACTTATGTCCTGAGTACTAGTAAGGATCTGGGGAAGTATCTCCCTGGCAGATTATGCTGGAGAAATCCAAAGAGGACTAGACTGGGGATACCAGCTAGAACCCTTGATATATATAATGTTACAATTTATCCTGACACCTTTCCTTTCACTCTAGTTACCACCTTTTCTTCTTTTGGACTTACCCTCCCAAAGCTATTCTCTAACATAGCTTCATGATCTGACCTCTCCATGTAGTAACCATTGCATCCATATCTTCATTTCTGTCACACTGCTTTCCACAGTAGTTCTTCTCTTCATCTCCATTCCACAGCCTTAGCCCTGTCATGGTCTTGTCATAGCCTTGTCATAGCTCTTCCCTTTATAGTTTCCTCATTTCAAACTACTTAAGCTAGCATACTTGTCCCAGTAGCCTTAAGCTAGTTCTCCTCAATCTCCCCTCAATTACCCTTAGTAACCTCCATTCCAATACATCTCACTTCACCCCTCTGTTACAGGCATACACTTTGACCCCTATCTATTCCATAAGCACACACACGACTGTGCTCATGAGTAGCTTGATGCTACACTTGACTAGGATATGGGACCACTGGTACCACTAGGCACTCGACACATCCCAGTTACTAAGTCTCATGATCTTATCTTATCACTGGGCTAGCCCCAATGACTAAGCAAGATACACAAGGTATTGTATACTCTTGTTACAGATTCACAATTGGATCTATGATCCAATCTTGATTATGATCTAGGGTCTAGAACCCTAAGACCATTGATGCATGCACAGGATGCATGAGACACTTCCATTACACATAGCCTTGACGGCTATGCTCATCATTGCATTCTACATGTGTTGCATGCATGTATGTATAACCTTATACCCATGTACATGCATAGAAGGCATGTTATACTCTGAACCCTTACTATTTATTATATGGACTATTAGTATATCTATTAGATCTACAGTACACAGGTGTATATAGAGTAGATGTATATATAGTTGAGAGGCTACACTGGACATCCTCCAGTCTAGTTCATCTTGAAGTCTTCCCCAAGACCTTCAGAGAGAACCCATGGGCCTACCAATGCCCTTGACCGAAGATATCTCCAACCTAGGATAATCAACCCTGAGGTTATCACACCTCCAGGTTTTGGGTTGTTTCACCCTCTAGCTTCATCTTGAGGCCTTAGACCACCCTAGTCAATGGGAAGTAGCCTTCATCTTCAAGGCATCACTCAGAACCATCCTTCACCACAGTTGGAGGGGAATTGTCAGCAGTGCGCCCACTCTGTCTCTTTAGTCTTTGAGGCTATGCTCATCCTTATCAAGACCAAGCATAACATATAATGTCCACAGTATGTACATATGTTGTGATCTAATCTATAAATCTACAATAGATAAGGAAATAGTCCATGGGTTTGCAATGAGGTTGCAGAGCCTTAGAATGGAAGCATAGCATAGCCCTCAAGGCTATGTAGAGTGGAAGATTAATAAATAAGAATGAAAAAGAAGAACATGTGTTCTACACATGTGTGCATAGAAGTAAGAGCATAGCCCCTATCACATTAAATACTTGCTGCTCACATATGGTATGGCAGATCTCTAGATCATACATGCCTTCAAGGCATGTTGAGGCAGTGGCCTCATGGTAAGCATGAGAGATTCCAGATCCCTGAGATCAGATAACATCTGATCTAGATCCAGTGATGTCATGTACATCCTGAACTCTATAATAATGTCAACAAACAAAGATAATCAATACCATGTGACTGATAAGATATGAGACTTAGTGACTGAATGTGCTTGTGCATCTAAGTGGCACTAGAGGTCCCTAGACTTGAGTTAAGGCTTCAAGCCTTAGTAGAGCATCTAGCCCTTGAATAGGGGTATCTAACCTGAGGATAGGGGTAAGAATAGGCACTAAAAATTGACCTGTAATATGTAATGGAAGAAATACAAAGAGAAGTCTGTGAGGTTACAATGAGGTTGCAGGGCCTCAGAAATGGAAAAATGGAAATTAAATAAGAAGTAAGGTTACCATGGGGGCATTATTATAGGTCAATACTTTTGTCCCTATTCAAGCACACTTACAGTGACTCTCAAAACTGTTGCAATATTTGATAAATTTGCATTGTCTAGGATGTAGCATAGCTGGGCATGGGAATCATGCTTAGTCACACTGGGATAAAATGTAGTACATACTCTGGGCTACAAGATTCCCTCCTAAGTCATGTAATTTGGTTTTGTGGCTGTGGAGATATGTTTAATGTAAGACAGCAATGTCATTGCAACAGTTTTGTAATGGTTAATATGAATAATAGGATCTCAGTCAAGTTGAAGGATAGTTGCTGTTGTTTGGCAATACAAATAAAGACACATATATAAATATCATGTCTGAGTTTGAAATAGTTCACAAACTTCTTTGTTTTCATCCATCATCATCATGAGATCTCTTTCTGCCACACATAAGAACATCATCCTCTCTAGACTTGATGCAGGCCACTCTTCTCACTTCATTGCCTCCCACCTGGGTATTCATGTCTCAACTGTCTCTCAGCTTCACTTCAAAGAACATTCTGACCTTCAAAAATCTGCTGGAGGCTGCCCAGCCAAGCTTTCAGTAGCCAATGCTTGTCATACTCTTCATTTGATCACATCTCACAAGGCAGAAAATGCTGTCCAAGTCACCAAAACCTTGTCCAAAATCATCAACCAGCCTTTCCATTCCAATACTATTCACAGATCTCTGCAAAAGAGTAGCATGAAAGCTGTAGTCAAGAAAAAAAGTCCTCTACTTTCTGCCAAACATTGCAAGGCTTGTTTGGACTTTTCCAATGTCTGCAAAGACTGGACTTTAGAAGATTGGAAGAAGGTAGTATGGTCAGATGAGACCAAAATAAATCATCTAGTGTCAGATGGATGCAAGTGGGCATGGAAAAAATCAGGAGAGGGATCCAATGATAGGTTGGTAGAGGGAACTGTCAAGTTTGTAGGGGGTTTATTGATGATGTGGGGCTGCATGACTTGGAAGGGGTTTGGATTTGCAACCAAGATTGGTAGATTAATGAATGAAGACCTTTATCTTCAAATTTTGAAGGATGAACTTCAAAATTCCTTGGATCACTATTGCCTCAATCCTCAAGATGTCATCTTTTAGCAAGACAATGATTCCAAGCATACATGCAAGCTGGTCAAGGACTGGCAGAAGAACCAGGATTTCAGGACCATGTATAGCCTGTACAGTCCCCTGATCTTAATCCTATAGAATACCTCTAGAGTTACCTCAAAAGAAGGCTTGCAAGCTATGAGAATCCTTCTGGTGGAATTTTGGAGTTATTGGAGAGAGTTGAAGTGGAGTGGGAAGAAATACCAGCTGAGGAGTGTCAGAAGCTGATTGAAAGCATGCCCAGGAGGGTTGAGGCAGTGCTGAAAGCAAAAGGAGGTTATATCAAGTACAAATATCCCATTAATATTGACAGTCACAAAACTGTTGCAATGACATTGCTGCCTTACATTAAACATATCTGAAACAACCCAGAACCTGGGGGTGGATGTAGCCCCTGAGTTGTGCTTGACTTCTAGGCATTGTATGACTTGAGCATATCTACCATCAAGGTGGTGGCATAATGAGTAAACAAGGGTTGTCCCAATTTGGGTGAACCTGTGTAGGTGAGTTGTGTGAGTCAAGGGTTATCTCAGATGAGTAGACCTGAGCTCTCCTAAAGGTCTTGGGAAATTCTTCAAGGTGAACTAGACTGGAGAACATCCAGTATAGTGCCTCGGGTTTATATACTGTCTACACTATGTACACCCATGTATGGTAGATCTAATAGATATACTAATAGTCCATATAATAAATAGTATGGATCCAGGGGAAGTAAATAGGAATGAGAAAGGGTATTGAAACAACCTGAGAAGCGTAAATGCTATAGGTTGCTCTAAACTTGATAGAGACTTAGTGAAGGATCTAGCTTATCCAACTGAAGCTTCTGAGGGGAAACTCCAAGTGAACTTAACTGGGGATTACCCAGTGTTCACTGGAGGCTTTATATACTACCCAGTAGTGTATGTACATATTTGGATCGAATCTATGATCTATCCTAATGTGACTAGAGTCCTATGCAGACATAGCCCTGAAGGCAATGCTGGAATGGAAGCATACAACCTAAGGGCACAGTCCTGTGGCTGGAATGGAAGAGAAGTGCTACAGCCTCAAGGCTGTGAGTGGAAATGAAAAGAAGCATAGGCATAGCCATGTACAGCATGGAAATGAAGAGAAGTCTGTGCATGAGGCAACCATGTGTTGCTGAGTTCTAACTCTATAAAAAGGTAAACATATGTAAACATAGGGGATTGGATTGCTGATCTGAGATAAGATAAGATAAGCCAGCTGAAGCATAGCCAACTGGTACTTGTGCTTGCAAGTCTAAGTGGTGGTAGAGGCTGTTGGTTGGTGTTGGACTTCAAGTCCTTGGGAGCAGTTTAGCAACATGCTTAGGTCATGTGACCGTCGAGGTCAGGTGATCATTAGGGGTTAAATGGACCCATAACAGATATAGGTTGCATGCATACAATGCATGTAGAATGGAATGATGAGCATGCACACTGTGCATGTGAACATGAGGATAGGGGTCTAGCCCCTGTGTCATTAAATACTTACTGCTCACACATGTTGTGGCAGATCTACAATGTAGAGTAGTCTATACCCTAGGCATAGGGCATGATCACAGATCATGTGGATTGAGATATCCTCAGGGCATAAGTGAGGCATCCTGAGTGAGGCAAGTCACTGCCTGAGTGTTGCCTGAATGACATGGGTCACTATCCTGAGTGATGAGCCTGAGTGACAAGTGGCTGTGGCACTTGTATTCATGGGTTCAAGCCTTGCAAAGGCCATAAGTTTAGGGGCAAAAATATAGACCTGTAACAATATCTTCACAGCCACAGAACCAAATCACATGACTCAGGGGGGGGAATCTTGTAGCTCAGAGTATGTACTACATTTTATCCCAGTATGACTAAGCATGATTCTCATGCCCAGCTATGCTACTGTTACAGGTCCATTTTAGCACCATTCTAAAGCCTCTATTATTGGGTTAGATACCCCTATTCAAGGGCTAGATGCTCTACTAAGGCTTGGAGCCTTAACTCAAGTCTATAGACCTCTAGTGCCACTTAGATGTGCAAGTCCATTCCAGTCACTAAGTCTTTTATCTTATCTTCAAGATAAGATCAAGTTTATCAGCTGGACTGATTATTTTATCAGTCACATGGTATTGATTACTATTGTTGACATTATTATAGAGTTCAGGATGCACATGGCATCCCTGGATCTAGATCAGATCTCATCTGATCTTAGGGATCTAATATCCTTCATGTACCCCATGAGGCCACTGCCTCAACATGCCTTGAAGGCATGTATGATCTTCCATTCTGCCACACCTCATGTAGGCAGCAAGTATTTAATGTGATAGGGGCTATGCCCCTACTTCTATGCACACATGCATTGCATGCATGTTTCTCTTCCATTTCTATTTATTAATCTTCCATTCTATATAGCCTTGAAGGCTATGCTTGTGCTTCCATTCTGAGGCTCTGCAACCTCATTGCAACCTCAAGGACTATTCCTTTATTTAGTTATATATCTATAGATTAGATTACAACATATGTAAATAGATCTTTGATATATATATCAGGGGTCCTAGCTAGGTTAATTCCCAGTCTAGTTCACTTTGGATTTCCTTGCATAAGCTGCTTGGATACTTCCCCAAGTCCCACTAGTACTCAGGGCATAAGCAGCCCCCAAGTCCAAGTCTAGCAGAGAGCAGTACTAACTCTCCATTGCCTAGCAAGCTCAGGCCCAGCAAGTGGCCCACTGGCCTAGGAGTTTGGGCTGTTTCAGCTACATCCTAGATAATGTAAATTTACCAAACATTGCAACAGTTTTGGGAGTCACTGTATGTACTTGATTGTACTCAAGTCTAGTAGCTCAATGCTACACTTTACCAGGGTCCACTGGACCTCTAGTACTACTAGATGCTCAACATGTTCTAATTACTAAGTTCTTTAGATCCTATCTTATCAGCAAGTGTGATCACATGATGTCACAAGGTACTATATATGCTTGTTGATATTATTATAGAGTTTACAATTGGATCTACAATCCAATCTCAAGTACCTTATAAAATAACCAAAGAGATCAAGCTAGACTATAGATTGCTCAAGGCTTGAATAAGCAGAGAAAGACTGAAGTTTTAATTGCATACTAAGAACTCTCTGGGAGAACTTCAAGTGAACTTGACTGAGGTTCACTGGAGATGACATTGAGCCTTACATATATACTACTCAGTAGTATGTACATATTTATATCTAATTTATAGATGTATGTATGTCCATGTAAATACATATGAGCATAGCCTTCTAGGCTGTGTGGGAATGAAAGAGAAGAAGAGGATGAGATATATGTATGTTGATGCATCACCATATAATATAAGGTGTGG
>JBBPLR010000130.1:4397-39712 GCA_038089915.1 Sutorius australiensis | reverse complement strand
GGGGTGAAACTGCCAGATAATCCTCGTCAAAGAGAATTCGGTCACCAGCCTGATGATAGCTGGTGCGTACCGACATGTCAACAAGCCTTTCACGCAGTCAGCTCCGCAACTTGAATATGCAGTGTCCTGGGAGATGAGGGTGTTTTGCAAGGCCCAAACGGCGGCCATGCTCATATGTGCATCAAGTACACGGAAGGGCTATCAGCTCCCAGCCGCGCAGGAACCAAGGGCACAGTGATACTCGCTCGTACTTCGGGGACGCCCATGAGGGTCGCGAATTCCTCGGAGGCACTTATGGCCAGGCCCCGGGTATGGCATTAGTGCGTGAGACTCGAACGAGAAAAGACAGTTGTTCTCACTTGGCGTGAGGATGAGTCTAGAGGTTAGTTACAGGGCCCACGATAAGTGGCATACATGTCTACCAGGACGGGAACGTGTGAAACGATCAACCAAACGGTTGATGTATGCCCTGGAGAAAGTATCCGGCCTCACGAAACTTGACCTTTAGCCACTGGGTAGGACCCAGGAGGGACCTCCAGACTCACAGAGAACGGATGTTCCGTGCGGAATCGATGCACGTGGTACGTTTGGCTCCAGGCCGTGAAGGAAGCGAACTGAAGGGCTCGTTACCATCATGATGCAATATGACGCGGTTTCAACTCCGTCTCGCCACGGAACGGCGCAAATCGGAACTGAGATTTGAAGACGCGGGCCCACGAAACGCTGGCTCTGTGAGTGAAGGGACGAATTCGGTCGTCTGCGCGCTGGCACTGCAGGCTTTGGTGGCGTGTTGAAAACCTCCATTATGATATGGAACACGTACGGGCGTAAACAAGAATGGGACGATTAAC
This sequence comes from Sutorius australiensis, assembly GCA_038089915.1. NCBI lineage: Eukaryota > Fungi > Basidiomycota > Agaricomycetes > Boletales > Boletaceae > Sutorius > Sutorius australiensis. The sequence goes on along the minus strand of JBBPLR010000130.1, from coordinate 38,861 downwards.
GGTTTATTGCTATTGCCGAAATAGGGTTGGAGATCGTATGACATATTTTCTTTCTCATGTTTACCAGAACTGGTCTCTTCCCGAATTTTTACTCCCTTCTCACTGTCCTTGTCGATGTCGGCAGTAGAACCAGCGATCACCACGCCAGGGCCCACCGTCGAGCCCCTCGATGAGTGTGGTAGCGCTGTACGGTTCGAGACCCAATGTGTTGTCATTCCGGATCCTGCACATGATTCAAGGCGACCAAGAGTTGTCACAAAGTCGTACGCGCTGCCGCTATGGAAACGACGGACGTCGTCCTCGGGTCATTCTGCTTCTTCACCACCAGATGACCTTCCCGCTGAGGAAAGCCACCTCGTCCTCCGAGTCCCTCTTCCATCGTACGTGTCATCAACTGTCGTCACCACTCGTGCACCCACCTTTGCTCCAGCTTTTCACGCAAACCTCGTTCAATCAGTCGCTCTGCAGAGGATACTCCTCTCCCGTCTTGCCTCGTACACCGTCCTCAGCCTTCTGGTTCCACTTGTCCTAGCACTTCACTGACCCGACACGTCCGTACCCCTCGGAAACACTCTCCTTCTCGGTCTCGCCCAGACCTTGTCACAGTACCCTTGCGACCGTGTTGTGTAGCATGCCGTTCCGTCACTGAGGCTGCTCTGGCCGACGGTGACGCGTGGCCAGAGCATTTTTCGCGTGCTGCCTCCAGACGCCGTAGCTTGAGTGTAGACGGTGGTCCCCGGACCATTACCGTTGCTGGAAGTGCGGCTTCCGCTTCTTATGGCGATCTAGGGGTATCTATCAGTGTGGACGAAAAAGACAAGCGCCGACGTTTCAGCGACACTGGACCCTTGGCAACTACCGAGACCCTGTGGTCTGATGATGCGACAGCCAAGGAGGGATGCAGGGTTCCGTTCATCCTCCGCCGTACCGCTGTATCTAATTCATCTCCTGATGCCCGCCTTCCACCTTCACCCACTTTTATAACGCCCGCTACACCACGCATTCCAGAAGAGGACGCCGACGAGAACGAAAACGAGCTATTTCCCCTCCCATCTCCGAAGCGGACTCCGACGACATCACCGACACCAAGTCCCGCGGAATCTCTGTCTTCCCTCACGGTCGCACAGGCCAATCAAAGTTTGGGTGCCAGTCCTGCACCCTCGACATGCTCAGGAGACTCCACTGGCTTGCACGCAGGCAGGCCAACTTTTCTCGTGCCGCCTCGTTGTTCGTCCTCGTCGTCTCTTAGTCTGCCTAAACTGACCGAGTCGACGACGGACCTGTCCTTGTTAGAGGCCCTACCTCGTGTGCCATCGCCTGGTCTGTTATCTACGTTACCCTCTCTCTCTGGTCGTTCCCGGTCGCCTTCGCCTCGCATTTCGTGCATGTCACCCACCCCAACGGACGCGTCAACCTATGCTACGCCGTCCCGATCACACGAACCCGCACCTGAACCTGCATGCAACCTAATACCATCGTCACCCAATTCGTCACCGTCCATTCCCCATCATTCACCCACACACATATGGTTCCCATGGCGATACAGACGTTCTGTTTCGGCTGACGCGACCTCCACGCCGTCGTCGCCCACATCATCTTTCTCACCCACACCCTCGACTTCGCCCAACCTGTCGAGTTCCCCGAATACGAAGTCGTCTCTGCTATCGGGTCCACGGCATTTCATCGCGGACGCGATACGCGGTGTAGGGGCGATGGGGTCTAGTGGTGTTGGCCCGAGAATGTGACTGGTCACCGTGCCGAATATGCATATATGATTATATCCTCTAGCCAACCATCCCATCGCAATCTGTCGGACGCGCACAGGACAGCTCTCCACCACCCACTTCAAGGCTAACCCAGTACGGAACCCACTCACCTGTATTCCACATGACGTTCGTTTCATCCCTATGCTAAACGTACTAAATTTAGTGTACCATACCGCGGCACGCTTGGATTTGGTCTTCATATCCTTAGTTTATAATTACGATTTAATGTAATGGCTGTTTATAAGTTGCTATGGATGCCATCCATGTGTTTCACGATCCACAGGAAACGTGAATGTAGAAATGCTATGATTGGCCGAACACTGCCGCGGCGAGTCCCAGCCTTGTGCGACGGGGATCAATCGATCACGGAGAAGATGGCAGGTACATCATCACACTGGGAAAAGCAACGGCGTTTTCCCTCTGATGGAAGCCCAGCGCCAAACGACAGGGAGCGCTCGAACGCCGAGCCCCACACACCGATCTTACGGGAGTGAGATGGCGTCGCAACAAGATTGTCAAAGACCTGAGGCCTGAGCGCATGTACACGAGCCAATCGTCCTAGGCGCCACTATCAGACACAAGTGCTGTGAAGCCATATGAAATGGGGTAATCTGCAGTATATCTAACGACGGAGAGTTGCCGCGAGTGTTTCAAGTAGGCGATAGCCGCGATCCTGATACCACAGCGAGATCGTCTTGCCCGTCCCTGCCCGACGCGGCAATGCTAACCACCGGGCCGAGCGTCGAGTGTTTCTCCCTTGGACTTGTGTCCTAGAACCTAATGAGGAGTTGAGTATCATCGGCGGTGATGTGTTGCCCCCCTATGTGGCCGGGATGGACACCGGACTGGCAAATGCGTTGCGTAAACGCCACTCATCACCACTCAGCATCAGAGACGGATGCGGAACAACGGATACACAGAATCCGAGCTCCGTATTGCTGCACACGAGCACAACGTAAGAATTGCTATGCCTGATGTTGGCGGCGATCATCGCGGATGGCTCAACGTGTCAAGGCAGTGATACATGTTATCAGGGGCGCGAGGTACAATGTTCATTTGGTCGGTGTCGATTAAATTTCAAGGTATGGTGGTGATAGATGCAAGAAGGTGCGTAGACTATGAATTCTTGGGCAATTTAATCTGGAACGTACCTGGGATGAACGAGTGAGGCGACCGATCAATGTCGGAAGAACTCTGTCCACGTACAATGAGGTAATGATGTGATTTCCGTCGTGACCGTTCCGTGAAGTCCGATGCGGGCGAGAGCACCACGAATAAGTCCCGCAGAAAGGGCGGCGTACTGGCACAGGGATCAATATAACGCACATGAATGTGAGAAAAGAAATGCACTATTTTGGCACGTCTGAGAGCTTCAGAGCGGCCTTGCCATGAAGATATGCGCGAGATCGGTTTGAAAGTATTATCTTGTAGCACAAACACGCCCTAAGGAGGGTTTATGGACGATAAGACAGGGAGAGTGGGGGACGGACGCGATGGTTCGTGCGGAGGTTGTCTATTTGCTTGTCCCAACAGGATACCCAGAGTTCTTTGCAGACAAACTTGATCGCGTCGAGCGAATCGCCAAACAAAGGCCTGTCACGACACAATCTAATAGGATACGATCACGCAAAGAATCAATCAGATGGCCATCACGGTCGCACCTTTCCACAAAATTCCCACCGACGTGGAGCCCGATGGCTTCCAAACGAGTCCGCGCGTCCTCGTCCTCGTCGTCATCCGCGGAGGCTTGCGTGCGCGAGGTCGTGCTTCCAACGCTGTCACGATGGGCCTGATGGGGTTTCGTCGCGGGTGCGGGTGGAGGTGGAGGGAGGAGGCCTGCATCTAGCATTTCCTGCTCGATCTTTTTGGCGCGTGCGGCTGCTACGGCAGAGGATGCGCGAAGGGCGTTGACGGCTTCGATGAGAAGGTAGTCCATCGCTGCGCCATCGACGAGACGAACGGGCGGTTCTGCGAGAAGTGCGAGGGGTATCGAAGCGGGCGAATGCAAGGAAGGTCTCGAAGTCATGTTGGTCGATGACATGGTCTGAACAACGCACGTGACTTTATCGAGTCTGACCTCGGTGACTTCGCCATCGTATGAGCTATCACCGCCCTCATCGTCGACGACGAGTACGTCCACAAACATGTCTGGAATAATGGGTTTCTTCAATTCCAAGTTTCCCCCGACCATAAACCCCCGCGACCGTCCACCAGATCCTCTATCTCGTCTCCGCTTTGCGCTCGAGACGATGCCTGGCTCGCGCAAGTACGTATTCACGCCCGCAACCCGCGCAGAGATCCTCTCAGAGCTGTATGAGGCTTTCTGGGGGCCGTACGCACACCTATTCCTTCCGCTCTCCAACTCTAGTCTCCCCATGCACGCCACTCTCGGCCAGGTTCAAGCGGAACTCGGCTTTGCGGGTGCGGGATTAGAAGACCCTGTTATTCCAGGTCGCCCCTGTGGTCACATATTCACCAAAGGAGAGAGCTGCTTCCGATGCAAGTGAGCACCGTTCTTCCGTTCTTCCGCTCGGCCCTCACCCACTCCCTCCAGGGACTGTGCGCTCGACGAAAGCTGTGTACTTTGCAGCCGTTGCTTTCGTGCCAGCCTTCACAAGGATCACAGCGTCAGCTTCTTCATCGCACAACAGTCGGGCGGCTGCTGCGACTGTGGTGATGCCGAGGCATGGCGTCAACACATTCAATGTCCCTTCCATCCTCTTCTTCAGGACTCTGATCGCGTCTTTGATCCCTCCATCCACGCACCCGACATGACCCCGAGGGTACTCGCCAAGTCTATTTCCGATGTAGACATCCCTCCCGTCCCCCATTACCCACTCCGCGCTGCCTTCCCACCCGAACTCAGGGACAACATGGGTCGTACGATCGGTTATGCCCTCGACTTTCTCCTAGACACCCTTGACTGTTCCCCAGATGATCCAAGTGTGCCTTCGAATGAAGCAGACCTTCGTCTCCAGCCCACTGCGGACCCCATGCAGAAAGACCAATACTCGGTCATCATTTGGAACGATGATAAACATTCTTTCGATGAAGTCATTCAGCTTATTTGCGATACAACAAATCGCGATCGTAAGGAGGCGACTGCAATGGCACACGCCATCGACGAGCACGGTCGTGAGATCATCGACATGAATGCCAACGTCCCTCGTCTCCTAGAGATCGCCCAGGTCATCTCCAAAATCGAGATCGGCGTTACCATTCGACGCGCATACGACACTTTCCGCGAACAGGTTGTTGTCGTCATCATTGAATGGCTGCTTGACCTCACCCGCAGCAGACTCGGAACAGATACACTCATCATTCGCGAGGTCATCGCGGCCGAACTGCTCTCGCCCAGACATCGCGAAAGCAACATTTATGGCTCTGCTTCGCACGTTCCGGATCTCGATAGCGAAATTCCTAATGCCTGTCGGATCGACTGGGTTTTTCTGTATCATGCTCGACTCTGGAAGAAACCACGTATCAGCCTCAAGGAAATTTACGCAATCGTCCTCACACTATCCCACCCGCACAAGCTCGCGATAGGTTCGACATTTCGTTACCGAATGTGGTCCACTGCTAAAGACCATTCGTAGGGAGTCATTTTGCGGCCGTCTATCCGCGTATCGTGGATGCCTATCTCCTTGTCGACAGAGAGGCAGAGACGTCCATCAAATATTTCGCTCTTCAGCTTTTTACCGTTCCATCCGTCGCCAGTCACATCGTACGGTATCACGACCTTGTCACGCGTTTGCTCGACATCATCATCAACTTTTTCACAAACCAAATCGTCGACAAGCGCATCCTCAGCGCGCCGGAAAACGCTTCCGAGGTCACAGAACTAGACGTGGATAGTTTCCCATTCAAGTCCAAGCGCTTCATGCCCATCTTTAGTGACCTTCGTTACCTCTGCCACAACGAGCCTGTCCAACAACTCATCGCTAGGAATCCTTCCTTCATTCGCAAGTTTGCCAAGGTATGCCAACTGTTCATGTGCATCCACCCAAACAAACGAGCGGCCACGAATCACGTCGAGTACGAGACGGACGCTTGGATAAGTGTCTTTAATGTCACGCTCTCGCTTGCACGTGTCATCAAGGTGTACGGCGAAGCTTTTGGCTGGTCGACGCCCGCGCAACTCATGGGTGCCATATCAATAGTCATTAGGGACATTCTTTCGGTGTGCACGTTGGCAAACGACAAGCTCGACAGGAACAAGTTCTCAAAACCGGCGTATCACGATGTCCTCTTTGGAGATGCCGAATACACGATCGTGGATTTTGACGTCTTGGAAGGTTGGGTCAGCTTTCACCACTCGCTGCACTGGCTCTTGGCAGAGTTGTTGAAGAATGTCGATATTCTGTCCGAAGAGTCGCTCAGTCGAGTGGGCGTTGCGAGCGTGCGGGATATGTTCATACGAATCGCGACGGAAGACGCTATTCTCACGTTGATCGATTTCCCCTTGCGAGGTAAGCCTCATGTCTTCTCTTCCCAGCCACGAATTCAGCTTGGTCTTGTAGTGCTCGCGATGGTTGCCCAGATCCGCTCGGGACTGTGGGTCCGCAACGGTTTCCCGATACGCGGTCAACTGCTGCATTACCGTGATTTCATGCTTCGCGAGCTGTGCTACGATCAAGACTTGTTCATCCTCCAAACGTCCCTCATCATCCTCGATCCAAACACGATCATCGTGAGCATCCTGGACCGTTTCAAGCTCCTCCAGTTTTTCCGTGGTGCAGTGGTCCATCCGACGTACGAGGGTTCCCAGCTGTCCAGCATGGTGGAGGAAGTGCTATACGTCATCATCACGCTCTTGACCGAAAAGGGTAGCGCGACCAAGATGCCCCTCCCGGTTGCCGTCCGGCGCGAGATCATCCACGCGCTTGCCGCTGGACCATGTTCTTACACCGACCTCGTGAAGCGCGTCGCGGAACGTATGGCAGAGGACGTCTGCTTCGAGCACGTCGTCAGGCAGGTCGCTAACTTTAGGGCACCAGAGGCAACCACTGACACGGGCACGTACGAGCTCAAGGATGTGCTGTACGACGAAGTCAACCCGTTCTACTATCATTATGCTCGGAACAGACGCGAAGAGGTCGAGGCGGTGCTCAAGGCCCGTCTGAGGAAGATCACGGGCGAGGCGGACCCAGTGATCGTCCCTAAACCAATCGGCATCGAGACGGGCCCGTTCTCGATTCTCCCGTCCCTGCTGGAATCGGAGGTGCTCCTCCAGGTGATGTTTTACGCGATATACAACATTCTCTTGTTGACCGAAGCGGCGGGGACGACGCCTCCCTCTGCGGAAGCTATTCTCGATCAAGCATTCTACCTCATCATGGTTGCGCTCGTGGAGCGCGCGTCGGTGTTTAGCCATCTGTCTGCGCTCAAGGCCTTTGAGGACGGCAAGAACCTGATCGACATTATTTGTGCGATGGAACACACGGAGCACTTCAAGCCTTACGCCGCGCGCGTGCGCTGGATACTGAGCGAAATGTCCAAGTTCGTACCTGAAGAGGTCCAGGCGCGTCGCAGGGTTGTTACGGCCCCCGAGTCCAGTGTGGACACAGAGATGCTCAAGAAGCGTGCAGCCAAGGCACGCCAGGAGGCGATCATGGCGCAGATGAAGGCACAACAGGCGAGCTTTGCGATCAACTTTGAGGACGTGGGTGACGAGGAGGACGAAGGGATGGAGGATGCGCTGGAAGAGGAGGTGCAGTATGGTTCGTGTATCGTGTGTCAGGAGGACCTCAACGACGTGAAGCCGTGGGGCACGCTCGGGTTCATCCAACCGAGTCGTCTCCTCCGGAAGCATCCCGATAGCCATAGCGCGTACCTCAACGAACTGATGGGAATGCTGCCCTCGCTCGATCGCAGTGCGCCTCGTTCACCGCCGTCGGCGTTCCCATCCGTGGATGTGAACCACTACGAAGACGTCACCCAGTTTGCACCCAATTTCGACGGATTCCCAGCGCAACATACGCGCTTTGGCTTGCACGTGTCCATGTGCGGGCACATGATGCACATGGAGTGTTTCCAGGTTTACAATACATCGGTGCGGCAGCGGCATCGCTCGCATGCGACGCGGAACCATCCAGAAAATATTGTTCGCAAGGAGTACATTTGTCCGCTCTGTAAGAGTCTAGGCAACATCATTCTTCCCATCGCCCGCCCGTCGACACTCCCCGCGACGAACGTTCCGTTCCCTGACTGGATCCGCGCGGTGGGGATATCAATTCTCAAGTCTAAGCCCGACGGGGTGATGGATTCGCTGCAATTTCGGAATGGCACAGGCGAGTTCGTCTTTTGGAGCGCACAGGATCCCAACTACGCGGTTCAGATCCGGCGCGGGGAGAACTTTGAGACGTTCAAGATGCTAGACAGCGTGATGAACGCAGCCAAGACGGCGTCGTCGCAGACGCGGCATCTGCGTGAGAGGCTGGAGCCCGAGCCTGGCGAGAGGGGTTCGGGGATTTATTTGCCGGAGGAGCTCATTGGGTACACGATCGCCTCGATCGAGGTGGCGACGCGCGGGACGGGTGTGAGCTCGAGCGGCACCGTCGCAGACAGCTTGACGGAGACGCAGGGGCGGATGGTCCGGTCGCTGCTCGGATGTCTGGCCTCTTTGGCCAAGATCGAGCTCGAAGGGCGGCCGGACGGGGGCAAGGAGGGGGTGAAGCAGGCCATTATCAAGCGTTTGTTGCCAGAATGGAGCAGGACGACGCTCACATCGTACTCGTATCCATTGCTCCTCCGCGATCCGTTTACGGTTCTCGTCGAGACGGCCGCCGTCGCCCCCGAGATGCTTCAGCATGTCCTTGTGCTGTGCTACTATGCGTGTCTCGCACGTACCGTCATCGGGATGGTCTACGTCTTGAATAAGGCCCGGTCGTGCAATTCCATTCAGGCCGTATCGCGGAGCCATGCAGACCTCTTTGGAGACGTGCGGATGTTCTTCATGTCTGTTGTCCGTCACTCGCCCGTATTTGAACACACCGCGACGCTCGTGTTCGAGATGTTTGGAGAAGCGCGGATCGAAAAGTTGTTGTACGCGTTCACGCTGCCTTTCCTACGGCGTGCGGCCATTCTCTGCCGCGCCGTTCTTCCGAACGCATTTGCATCACCACCGGCGAGTGGCACAGACGAGAACGAATACCAGCGTCTCCTTACGTTGTTGCACATCCCCCCGCTGTCTGACCTCCCTAACCAAGACACACTCCAAAACGCACTCTCGGGCTGGTGCGCACACTACGGTCACTCACACGCGGCGTCGCAGCTCAATTGTGGCGTCGTGCTCGACTATCCTGCCATCTACCGCCTCGCGCGGCTCCCGATCGTGCTCGACAACCTGTTCAATGGGCGGGACAAGGTGATGCGTTGCGCGCGGTGCAATACCGTGCCGATCGATGCGGCGATTTGCCTGATCTGCGGTACGACGTGTTGTATGCTCAGTCACTGTTGCACGGACATTGACGCCAACGGGCGAGGGGAGTGTAACATGCACATACGAGAGTAGGTCGAATCGTTTTGGTGGGCGGTGACGGATGTTGATGCTGACGTGACGCGCTAGGTGCGGCGGTGCGATAGGGTTGTATTTCGTCGTCAAGCGATGTTCGCTGTTGTACCTTTATGCCAACAATGGGTCGTTTGCGCAATCGCCTTACCTGGACGTACACGGTGAAGTCGATATCTCGATGAGGTGAGTTTACTTTGTGCCATTGGCACGGATCACCGACGACTTGTGTTTAGGCGGGGACGGCGACAGTATCTTCATAACCCACGATGGGAGGAAATACGGAAGACGTGGCTTAATCACGGTATTCCGACGGCCGTCGCACGCAAACTGGAGAGTACGGTGGATAGTGGTGGATGGGAGATGTTGTAGGACGTTAACGGTCTGTCGCTGCCCAAATTTATCCATCCATCAAAGAACATTGCCATTTTTACGCTTGTCTATAACGAACACATATTTATGTACTTGTGGACGTGGTACTCGGTGTTCGTCGGACAGAAAGACGGAATCAAGCTATGTGACCGTTCACGAGGGCATCCTTGAGCCTGGTGACCGTTCGCTCGAGCCCGAGAACGTGGATAGTTTCGGGGACGGTCGGACCGGTCTAGGGCAAAGCAGGGTGAGAGGGTGTGTACGATGAACGTGAAAAGCCCGACCTTCATCCCGGTTAGGGCATGCCGGAGAGCCGTCATGAAGAGCTTTTGCTTGAGTCCGGACGCATCGCAAGCAGCGTGGAGCAGAGATGAGAGATCGGAAATGCTGGGCGTATCTGACTCGGCTTCGAGGCGAGGGATGGTGACCTCTAGAGCATGGCCTGCAATGCGTGGTGGGTTAGTCATGGGGATCAAGGATGGCAAGTACTCACGATGATCGTCGCTCGAGATCGACTTTATCATAAACTGCGCCTCAGGCGATGAATAATTCGGGTCGACGAAAAAATAGGGAGCCAAGCCGGGTACGTCGTGTATGTTGGTTATCCGTCCCTAGTCGTGGACCGGATCAGCGGGGTCTCCACGTAGCTCAACGCGCTCACCTGTAACACATGGATGACCTTGGCGATGTATTCCGGGGTCGTGTATTGGCTGCGGGGCGACGTCAAACAAAGGTGCACATTGCCTCATTCAGAATGGCCTTACCTAGCCGGGAACGAAGCTCGTACGAGGTCATGTATTCTGCGTGCATGATACAACGTTCCTTGGTCATTCCGCCAGCTGCGCATGAGGTGATGTTTGTTGAGGTATTCGAGTTTGGCAGGCTCAAGCACTTGTCGTCGGTGCGTCAGGGATGCAAGATCAAACTTTTCACAGGAATCATCATCAGTCGGACCAGGGATGAATGGTATCAAAGACCAACCTGTTCGATGAGTTCAGGCAGCGTCAGGACAGTGGTGCTGTCGGGATTCTGAGCGGGAGTCGTATCCGAGGAGGAGCGTGCTGTATGTCCCCAGCCTGCTAAGGCTAACCAATTAATCAGTGCCTCTGGCTCCCAACCCCTTTTCTAGTGTCCCGGTTGAATGCGGAGGTGGCGGGATAAGCATAACCAGGCAACATACCATGAATTCCAGGACCCCAACGCTGCTGGTGCGTTTTGACATCTTGGAACCATCAGGATTCAGCAATATGGGAAGGTGGGCAAATTGAGGCGGTTTGAGAGAAAGGCAAGAATACAAGTCGAGGTGCAACGGAAGGGACGGAAGCCATTCCTAAGAGATAACATGTGGTGAAGGTTTTGGTTAGAGGGGCGAAAGACGTGCCTCTCCTCGTATTACGTGGCTGATGCCCATCTCATGGTCGTCGACGACAGAAGCGAGATGGTAAGTAGGGAACAGGTCGGACTTGAGCAGAACGGGATCGGTTGGGAGGGATGCATGAGCATCCCGCAAGTTGCCAAAGACTACGTCGTGTGCGGGGATGCGCTCAGGAAGTTTGCCATCCTTGGGAAACAGGTCACGTTGAAAAATAGGGTAACGACTGGCATAACGACATACGTTGAGCCTGACGATTGACTTCTCGCCCGCACGAACGCGTCTTGCCACCTCTTCTTCGGTAAGGTGAAGACAAGACTTGTCGTACGTCGAGTTGGACCCAGTACGTGCTAGCCTCTCTCTTGTAGCCGTGAGTTTGTCTGGAGAGCAAAAGCAGCGGTATGCGTGACCCGACTGTGGAAGTAGCTGAAAGGGAAAGACGCCATGGCAACGGTAAGGCATACCTCCAAAAGCCGATGTGCGTATGAACGATACAGATCTAGACGCTCTGACTGCCGGAGAGTCGGTGAAGCGGGACATAGAGTTGGCGGCGGTCACACACCTGATGGTATGGCCCATGTGGACCACCCAGTCCAGGGCCTTTGGGGGGAGGTGCGGCGGTCAGAGCTTTGGGTACTCAGATTATTGGTTTCACATTACCAAAGTCATAGTAGAGGCCAGCCCAATTCAACGCCGATCGAATGCCGTCGACAGCTCCTGGAACATACCGCGACTGCACGGACGGGGCGTCAGTTTGGAGATGGAAAAGCAGGGAATCGAACGCACGGCGTCGGTGTCCTCGATTCGAAGTATCCACTGACCACCATGTTTCTTCGCGAACAGATGGTTATACAGAGCCGTCCGAAGACCACCAAGGTGCAACGTGCCCGTCGGAGAAGGAGCAAACCGTAGCAATACCGTCATTATACTGATTTCGGGACAAGGGACCTTGGTATGAGCATAGCAAGCGGCAGTGGCGGTGCCTAGTCCCGAACCATCATCATGTCGAACGGTGATTCCGAGCGTTGACGACAAAAAACATGTCAGATCTAACCGTTCTCGTCTCGCCCACACCGCTGTATCATCAACAGAACTCGTCAGGTTTTAATTTCGCCCGTCGAAGTCAAAATGACACATCTCGGCCGGTCATGGTCACACTGGAGAGTGTCGACGCAGACGCAGACGGTCCTCGCTCACCCATCGAAGTCGCCCACTTGAACACAGCGTTTCTTTCGCCCCCAAGGAGGACATTCAAGTCGAGGTCTCCGCCTGAGCGACCTGCTTCAGCTCCTCCTCTCACAGTCCTTCCAACTGCCTTGGATCCACTCGATACTCGGGTCGTAGCGGACATACCCAGGCGTACTTTCTCTTCATCTACGCCCTCAGATTGGAGTCCGCTCTCTCGTCCACCTCCCCCACTTTGTGAGTGTTCCGGTTCCTCCATGGATGAAAGCTGAGTGTCTGGTAGTTCGTCCGACCACTTTTTGGCGTAGGACAAAACGATCCGGTGTGGCAAGCGCTTCTTACTCTCCGTCCTCACATCTCATTCGCCGTTCCACGTTCATCGCCGCTGGGCTTACATTAGAAAAGCCTGAGGCGGACCTATCTGCCTTTGGCGTGGAATCACGGGTACAGTTCATCGTGCTCGGACCCGACTATAACCCACAATAGCGAGTCCTCCTTGGTAGGAAACCATGGTGTATATACAATCACAGGGTACAAGATCTATTATTCGCCTTAATTGTTTTTACCTACGCCCATCCAGGTGCTACCAACTCCGACAAAGTCAATCAAGCAATTTCATCGACAGAAGCCACTTCCCTAGCCCCGATCTATGCAGCAAGAGACACGCCAACACCGACTCTTTTGCCGACGACTATCTCGGACGCCGATTCCGATGCAACCACTGATTCACAGGATGCCGTTGTCTCAAGCGACATTCCCACCACTTCCCTGATTCGGATCACTGCATTACCCCCAGCGACGTCGTCATCCTACCCCGTCTTGCCAAAGCTTCCTTATCGTCGTCAGTTAGACATACTTTACCTCGTTCCGTTGTTCATCGTAGCCGGTGTCGTGCTTGGCACCATCACAACTGCAATCTTCTTCAAATGGCGCGAGAACCGACGTCGCATACACCGTGCCTCAACTCTTCTGCCAGGTCCCCCCTATGTTCCACCAGAAAACGAAGTTGAAGGTTACTTGCTCGTCCATGGATATCCGAGCATGGAACAAGTCTCTCTTTTCGCTGCCGGCACTCCTAGCAAGTTTACCATTCACGGTTCACGATATATACCCGGCCGACCACCTGCGTCCCAGTCTCTTAATGTATCCCAGCCATCTTATACCCACCCGAATTATACACAGACCATCGTTCCTGCGAGCGATGGCGAGAGATTTACGGTGGTGACGCATGAAGACCCATTCCTTGTGCCATCTCCGATGTCTTTGCGAGAGTCCACCAAACTATCGAGCGACATCTCTCTGCCAAAGATCTCTGTTTCCCCGTCATTACCGGATCCCAACCCTGGTGACAATTCTAGCCCCTACAAAACACCAATCGCAAATCTACCGAAGCCATTCCGACGCAGCATGTTTGATATTTTGAAACTCGGGGGTCCTCAGCGCCGTGTACCTAGCGCACGCGAGGGGTATACTGTCCTCGCACCAGATGAGTCTGTCGAAAAAAACCCCACAAACCGGGCGCGTCGGACTAGCGGCGTGAAGACGACGGGGATGCATACACTTTCTGGAGAAAGTAATTTACTTGGTACTGACGGTTCTCATATTGGCGATGTGGAGGATGCGCTCGGTCTGCTTGGGCTCCAGGATTACAAGAAAGATTCGGCAGATGCCCCCATAGTTTTGCCCAAGAAGGCGCTTCGTGTCAGGCAAGGCATGCTGTCTTCCCCAACGCAGGATGAGAAGACGCAGATACCGCGCAGGGTGACCCCGTTTTTCTCCGAATTCAAAGAGTCGCCGAAAGAGGGACGTGGCGAAGGCCAGCTACCAAATACACGTAAAGAGGATGAAAATGAGGAGAAGCACCCAGACATTTTTACAAAGGCACCTCAACGTCGTTGTTCCCGAACACCCGCCAAACCGGTATTGGCCGATCGTGCTTCCAGAAGGTTTTCAGCTCCTGATACACATGCATCCGTCTTGCCTCTCAGCCCTCCATCGTTGATGTCACCGCCTCTTGAAAAGTCGCTCTTTTTCACGTCTTTGTCATCGAGTGTGTCCCTCACAGGGCGCATGAATACCCTCGCCAGCGTTAGTTCTTTGCCTCTCCACCATGGAGACAGGTCGCCCGAACACTCACCTTTTCTATCACCATCTAAGAAGACGAAGACGCCGAAGAAACTACGAACCAAGAGGCCGGAACCTCCACTGCCTTATCCTGCATACCCCAACCAGGTTCACGCAAACCGAACTCCGGTAAAGCGTTCTAGCTCTGCTGACACGAATAGGCCGTCCTTTTCCCCACTTTCCCCGAAACCAAAGAGTCTTTCCACTACTGCAACGTTCCAGGAAAGCACGGTGGGCATCTGTTCGCTTGGATCGTTGTCTCCAACGAGTCTCGCGATTGCGTTGGCTTCGTCAAGCTCGGATACGTTGACGAGGGTCAATGATATCGTTGCGCAGGGTTATACCAAGAAGCGGTTGTCTACAGGAGGGGGGGAAGAGGTGGCTACGAAGAACTCGTTACAGGATATCTAATCGTATTTTATGGACGCTCTGCCAGCGACAAATATGTGCTTCCATCTAACTTTACAGCTTGGTTTAGTCTACAATATGTACTTTCTTGCAAGAGTAACACCATTTCCGAAATCCCCTTCCGATCTCAGCCACTGATGTCGCTGCAGCACTTCCGGTCTGTGAGTGTGGTCAACGCTATCAATGTTTGCTGGTCATAATGGTGTCTTCGACCCGGCCGTCGATCGTATTCACCATCAACTATTGTTTCGCCTCCCACGCCCATTTTGATCAACTTTTTTATGGCTCAAGCTAGAAGGGCGTTTCCACAACGTTTCTTTCCCCTTCGTAGTAGTCGCTAGGGCCCATCGCGTACGTTTCGTGTGCGCTCTTCCAGGGATATAACGCGAATGCATCAATCCTTTCCGAACACGTGACGACTACTGCCCAGTCTCTTCCTCGTCGCGAGCACTTGGCCCTTTTGCACTTTGCTGTGAGGTGCTGTGGATGGCCTGTTGCAACCCCCTCGAGTCGTCCGCTTTGCGCTTCGTCAACACCGAAATCATAGCCCGACGTTTCTTTTACGCACAGTCTGGGAGAACGAGCCCAGCGAGCTGAAGGAGTCGCGTGGTTGATTGCATTTTATCCTTGGCAAGTGACGATGGCAACTTCGAACTTCAAAAGCTTTAAGTAGCCAGCTCGTGACACTGACATCCCTGAGCACCAAGCATGCGAATTTGGACTCTCTCCAAACCGAAATAAACACTAAAGGTCCCATGGATGGGACTCTCCTCACAAAGACTAAGAGAAGGGGAAGGACCTGACGGCGAAGTCATAGACGTGTATGCGCCTGGTGCAGAATTGTTCGTCTCTTTTCTTACGTGGATCTCCCTCTGCTATTATTGCGAGGGTGAGGGTCTCCCATTGTCGCAAGTGTAACAGGCCCTTGGACAAAACGGCTAAAAGTGGATGTACTTGAATGCCAGAAGGAAAGGTTGGAATTCCTTGATGATCATTTTAATTTTAGGCTGGCAAAGGTCGTGTTGTGTTCAACTCCGTTGGTTCTGTACAAGATCAGAAACTTTGCGACGTCGAAACCCCTACTGATAAATTTCTGGTGATCCTCTTTACGTGATGCACTGCTTGAAGAGTCATCAAACGGCAGGGCAATGGGTCAGCAATCAAGGCATACCATATGGTACGCAAGACCATGCGATGGGTCCGCAGCATGCTGGGATTGTACTAGTGCAAAGGCCGAAATACAACTCCAGAATGTTATAAAGCCCGGTGTCGCTGGTGCGGCTGCGTAGCCGAAGGATCTTGCTGGTGAGCCTTGAGTTTGTTGTCTGTCTAAGGTTCGTGCTCTCGTCATACATTAGAGTCACGGAAGATGATGCACAGAATCTAGATTTCTTAAACCAATGACCGTCGCTACTGTTGGCACCTCCCTAACACCTCGCCAAGTGGCCACTCTGGCGGAACGAACGAATACCGCATTGCTTAGGATCATTCGAGATAACTTCAACGCTCAATACACAACGCAGACAGTTACCCTCTCCGCGTTTCGTGACGCTGTCTCAATGCACGGTGGTATCGAGGTCGACGCCACTTTGTTACAGGACTTTCGATCCCATGTCCCACTCTCAAAGTACGAATCGTATAAGCCATTCATCGATAAGTTCAACGCACGTCCGTGCAAAGAAGAGGAAGTCGAGAATCTGTTTTCCCCCGGGCTTCCAGACATTTTAGCAGTATCTAGCGCAACGTCTGGAGCGACCCCAAAGGTGTTTCCGAGATACAACCACCCTGCACGCTTAGGGCTCTCCCCTCGCGGCTTGTTTGATCCAAATAGTGAGGATCCGCTTGCTGCCGTAGTGTGCACACGATACAGGGATGTGAAAGAGATAGAACGAGCACCCGGCAAAGTCGTTCAAAGGATACCCGTTTGCATTGTAACGGGAGGATCCATTCGCAGGACTCTTGGATGTTATACCGACGATGAAGCCCGGATGTCGCTCACCGGCACGTCTTTTCTCTTTCAATCTTTGATGAAATATATTGATGCCTTACACGATCTAGTCCCGGGATACGCTGTACCGTTTGCAGCGACCGTTATTGGACACCTTCCTTCGTTCTTGATCATTCATGGTCTATTTTTCCTCGCCCGCCGAGATCTAAAACATTTCTTCGTGCCATTCCTAACAGTGTTCGTTGATCTCATTCGTCACATTGACGAGCAGTGGGATGTGCTCGTATCTTGCATTGGGAATGGATCGATACCTGATTTACAAGGTATAGATCATGTTTGGGAATACTTGCAGGCAAGTGAAGCCAACGGATCGGTAGGTCACCACTGAAGCGCTACCTAGGCTCAATTCTACCCCGATCCTGAGCGCGCAGCGGAGCTGCTTGAAATTGGGCCTCCATCTTCCTTGGAAGGGTGGTTCACCCGTGTTTGGCCAGAAGCGAAGGAACTAAAGACTGTATGTAGTGGTCAATTTGTTACCGTGGTTCCGAAGGTGCGTGGTGACGTCCTCTCATGGCCGTGATGTCCAACAATCCCATCTAGGTAAGGTTCATCGTGGGACCGGACATCACTATCCATGGTTTTGGATATGGTGCATCGGAGGGTACGATCGGATTTTCGCACGATGCAAGCAAACCAGGCGACTTTGTTCTTATGAGTGAAGAGATCGTCGAGTTCCTGGATGTGTCTCAAGATGAAACATATGAAAATCTCCGCCAACCAGTCGGTGCCTGATCTTTGCCTTGTACGCTTGCTGATTGGGATTACAACGTAGTGGGAAGTAGAGGTTGGCAAGCAGTACGAGCCGATCTTGACGACTAGAGATGGCTTGTGGCGATATCGACTAGGCGATGTCCTCAGCATCGTTGGCTTTCATACCAACCTCAATTCACCGGTGTTTCAGTATTTAGGAAGGAGAACGTCAGTAAATCGCCATTCTTTCGCACTGAACGTGACTATTGATAAATTGATTGGGGACAGACTGACGGTCCGCCTCCCGTATGCGCAAATCACGGATGATCAGCTCCTAACAGCTGTTCAAACGTTTAACTCGGGGGATGACATTCAAGTACAAGAATTTACGACCGTGCTCGACGCGCGCGCATTACCGCTCACGGTCGGCTTCTTTGTCGAGCCCGCGGGTCTTCTTGGTGCGTCCATGTGTTCGCGTATCCCTAGTCCCTAGCTGAAGGGATGATGAACAAGCGAATGCTTACCCATCAATTATATTATCACAGGCCCGAACGCAGACAAGGCACCGCAGAGATTGTTTGATGCCCTCGTTGCCACTAATGCCGAGCATCAACGTGCGCTCGAGTGTGGGCAGGTTCGCCTTCCAACGATTCGCATTGTCAAGGCAGGCACGTTTGCGGAGTATCGTCAGTGGAGGGGCGAGATTGTGAATGTCGCCTCAGGACAGATCAAAGTGCCTCCGGTCTTGCTTGATCCGACCGCCCAAAAGTGGATTGCGGAGAGGGTTGTTCGGGAGCTGTGAGGTCGGGGTCTAGTCGAAACGAGGACCAGAGATCGGCGTGACAATAGACGAGCAATGTATAACGGAGTATCATCATATGCTTAAATCGAAACGTTATATTCCGAGACGTACCGAGAAACATTTTGACAGGGATTTATCCGCCTGAACCACTCAAAGTGGATATTGGAAATGCCCCATTGGCCTCCAACTCGAATACGCTCAGCGATACAACTTCGTGGCAAAATTATGGGAAGAAAAGGGCAACTGTGGGAGATTCCGCCCCTCAACACAAGATAGAATACCGGGAATCCGGGGGAGGGGGTTCAGCCTGCTGGTCCTTAAACAATTGGCCGTGATCCGTAGTGTGCTTTTCTGCACTGGGTGGATATCCTGTACCCGGTTTCACAGCTTGTTGGCAACCTATGACAAATCATCCGCGATCAATCTTCCCCCGACAACGTAGGTATGGAGAGTGGCGTTTCGACTTGTTCCGCAGCGGTATGGACCCGATCGATCCCTTGTGTTGTCCCATTGGCAGTGGGCACAGCCAACTTGTATGTCCTGCTGAACACTACGAGGGCATATTCAACTCGGGTTCTATTAGGTATTGTTGGATCCTCACCGTAAACCAATAATCCAAAAAAGTCAGGGTCCGTCGCGCAGACGTACGAATCAAATGTACCATAACTTGAAACAGCGTTCTATTTCCCGCTCCTTAATATAGCCGACCTGCCATTCGAACCGGTGATGGCGGGGGAAAGTCCAGTCCCGCGGGGGTGAAATACACTACACAGCAAACTGCACCGCCGACCAATGAAACCCGCCATATGTCAGTGGTCGCTACGGGCGATGCAGCGCTGGCCAAGTAAATTACACACTTGTCTTATCAAGCAACAGTGGCAAGTATATTGATAGGCGTGGCGGGCACACTGTAGCGCTCAGTGGTCACATGCACAGCACCTTTAGCGATCAATCATTAAGCATGCGGAGAAGCGGACCTGCGACCCTGAGCAAATGTCAATGCGAGATGTCAGTCGGAAGAGTCGCCCACACCCAAAGATAGAAACTTGGTGGTCTCGCATTCGGAGTTCCAGTATGCTACAACGACCCGGAACCTTGCTTTTATGGCAGCGTACCGGGCCAACATGACCACTTTACCACAATACTGACTCGGGATGTGAGACGGACAAATTTGGTTCCCGACTTTATGAGTCAGTTCCGCCTCGATTAGCTAAGGTCCCCTTTTTTGGTGAGTGTAGTGGTTTCACAAGCTTGACAGCACCAGCGTCATCGGTCAAATAAAGCCGATGCCGTCCTCGAGATACAGCGCCCCGACTCGGAGCGCCTCCTTTGACTCGTCACTCTCTACTGGGTTCTCTTCGTCGGCCCACTCCTCGTAGGTCCCCTGTCTCATTTTACACTATAAAAGGCTCATATCATGGTTGATTCCCTTGCCTCATGACACCATCATGTCAGGGTGTCCTCTCTTTTTTTGCTTTCCACGCTACAAGGCGTATACTCAGATTAACACGACGCGGTGGGATATGCGGGGTAATTATGCTGCTCAAGAACCGATGTCATATCCACGATTCCCTGCGCCGCTCAAGTGCGTTTGTCGGAACCAGACGTCAAAGAAACTTGCTAACCACTCTGAAACAGCTCCGGCGTTCCACCACGGATGAGGTAAGCGCGTGTTCTGTCAGTGTCCCATGCACGATTTCAATCGCGTCACAACAGACAACCAACGCCAGTGTACCCGGCGCCATTTGGTCCACTAACTGTGCCTCCACAAAGGAGGCCTACTCCGAAGTGATTCATTCGTTTCGTTATATAAAATCACGTCACTGAAGCTGTATTTCATAGCGCCTAGTAAGTGGGACATTCGACTGAAGGCGGGAATATTTTCAATTCCCGTTATTCAGCCCCTCCTACCATACCTTTCCCCGTTCCGCGGTCGTTCCCAAAGCTATCGCTAACACAACCGCTACTCGAGCCATTCCCGGACCACCTTCCCGGACGACGGCTCTACGACCTGCTCTGGTCCAATCATCACACCACAATCGCAAGGGCACACGATACCAATCGCGCAGTGTATCTGCGGCAACATCTCGTCATGTTCATTACGCGGATGAGATAGCTCAACCTCGGTCACGGCAGATATCCACTCAGAGTTCAGGTGGAGCCCCGGTAGTGCCCGTTGCCTCCACCTCTCGTCATTTGCACCCTGGCGTTTCTCAACAACCTCCGCAAGGGTATCGCCGCCGAGCACACTCTACCGGAACCGTTGCCGCACCTGTTGCGGTCAATTTCACGTCGTCTCAGTCACAGCGACAAGCTCGCTCAAACATTGGGCATAAGTATTCGAGGTGTACTGGACGGAAGAAGGCATTATGTGTGAGTGGATACTGTTATCTGTGCAAGATACATTGGGACGATCGTGCGACATCCAGATTGGCATCAACTATACAGGACAGAAACGTCAGCTTCGCGGGTGCATTAACGATATCAAGAACGTCAAGCGGTTCCTTATTCGTAAGCGGCTTGTCGTTATTGGCGATACTGCGTCGATTCACTGTTTCATCAGGCCAATGGGGTTTCCTCGAGGGAGATATCGTTATGCTAATGGATCAGACGACGAACCCTCGACAGATGCCAACAAGGAAGAATATGATCGATGCCATGAAATGGTTAGTGAAGGATGCCAGACCTCATGATTCATTGTTTTTTCATTGTGAGGATAATTCCCATCGTGATCGTCTGACATTGACACTGAAACTGACTTTCTGTCTAGATTCGGGCCACGGAGGCCAGATACCCGATACCCACGGTGACGAGATAAGTGGATTTGACGAGGGTGAGTCAATATTTCTCTTGTTACGCTGATTGTCAGTTGAAGCGGGTTGTTTTAGTGATATATCCGGTTGATTACAAGACTGCGGGGGTTATTGTAGATGACGTGAGTCCAGACGCCTAAAGGTTACGCTCGGTATACTGACCCATGGATAGGAACTGCATCAAATTATGGTTTGTAAGATTTGCTTGGGATATAGGTCTGCTGACTGGTTCCATATGACACAGGTTAAGGCGCTTCCGACTGGGTGCCGACTGACGGTGAGATTCCGCGCATTTTCTGAGTCCAGCGCCACAACTAAACGATCCCGGGTCAAATACAGGCCATTTTCGATGTATGATCCGATGTTGCTGTATTCTTGTGCTGACAAGCTTTCAGTCGTGTCATTCTGGGACAACGCTTGGTGGGTACGCTTGATTGTGCCTGTAGGGTCATGACTGACTATCCTGGTGATCTAGATTTACCGTTCATGGTGCGTCAGGAACATTGTCTTCTCTGGGGGATGTACGACCTTTGTTTCACCAGTATCACCATGATGGACGATTGAAAGATCCTAACTTTACCCCAGCTGCACAGTTGAAGAACACGAGTTCGGCAGACGTCATATCATTCGCGGCATGTCGTGATGATCAGACAAGCGCGGACACTGTGCAAGGAGGGGTAGCCGTCGGGGCGATGAGTTATGTGAGCGGCACTCGTTTCTCCGTCCTGAAGCATTCCAATAACGAATCAACGTCAGGCCTTCTTGACGTCACTAAGTAAGTATTGTGCGCGCCCGGGAGGCCAAGTCTTACCGGCATGTTACAGCCCGAAAACCAGTGCAGAGCTATCTGGAGTTGTTGCTATCTATCCGTGACATTGTGCAGCCACATTTTCAGCAGAAGGCGCAACTATCGAGTGGACATTACATTGTGCGTATGTTCATGAATTCGGTCTGGCCTTGCGGGTAACATCAATTTTTATAGGATACCCACCTTCGATTTATCTTGTGAGATGTCATGGCGGACATACAAAGTATTTATTGACCTAACGTCTAATACGTCATCCGCTCGTTTTCGGTCCATCGTGTATCCATTATCTACGCCCGTTTGGTTAGGACCTGGTTGCAGTGTACAGCGATGTAATTTCGTACTTAATTTTGAAGAGACATTCCAGTGCAGAGTGGTCCCGTGACGCGCTTTGTTTACGCGTTGTTTGCTCTTGCACCTACAAGGACAAACAAGTTCGAGTTCATTCCCGACTTGAAGACAATTGTTCGTCCTCCCGCGCCGTCGCAGTCAACGACGTAGAAGAACAAGTGCTTGCCATCATTGACCCTAGCGTCGCAAGCCTTGTCGTTCACGACCGTAAGTTATTTGCTTCGTCGCTTCAGGTCAGTCGTTGGTACTCGACTGCTCGTTGGTGCAGTTACTGACGCAGTGACCGTGATCAGAGAATCTGCTAGCGTCCTGCTAACGCGAGGAATTAACGAGTTATTACAGCTCACGAATTGCTTTCGACATCTAACACGCTAACTTTGCGCACACAAACGCTCCCGATCTAACAAGGTTTATTCGACTCAACGGTCGAGCCCACTCAAGATAACGAACGACACTGAGTTTCACGACTATCCGCTGTTTCGGCTCAGCATCTCTTTTTCATCTCAATCTTCTAATCGATCTTGAAATCCCAAAGCTTTCTTTGTTCCATAACGATTCGACGCTCGACGAACTCTTACGATTTACTGCTGCATATAACGCCTTTTAAATAACTAATGCCCTTACAATTACTTTCACGACCCACGACGGATACTGCTCGCTCGCGGTCCCCATCTCCACTCACCACACCCGTTTCCAAACCACGAATTCCCACAATCTGCTTGACAACTGCGACTCCTTGCGATGCCGACCCCGCCGATGACATTGACCAAGCTGCACCATGGACAACCTCCGGTGCATCACCCGTCCCAATTGCACCAAAGCTAACAAGTAACCGAGAGACGTCACGCAAGCGTCTCGTTCCGAAGAAATCCAAGCTCAATATTCTTGGGTCGTCATCCTCGTCCGCGAAAGCGCGCGAGCAAGATCTATCTGACGTAGTCAGACGCGTTGGAGGGTCATCCGTCAAGGATGTAAACAATGGCTTCGAGATCTACGTCGACCCCGCCAACGACCCCGACATCGGCGAAATTTTGATGGTGAAGAAGAAGAAATCGCGACTGGGTCTGGATGGCATGCAATGGGGAACACTGGGAGAGGTTACGAACGTGCCCCCTGCTACGAAACCGAAGGAGAAAGGAGGAAAGAAGGACCCCTTGTTAAAGGTGAAGGTGGATGATAATCAGAAATGGTGGAGCATTGGACGCGGAAGGAAGGACTCCAAAGAGAAAGGGAAGACGAAGGATAAGGATCGCGCCAAATGTGAGTCATTCGTGATGAACGCAGCGAGTCACCATAATGAGCGGTACCTTAGCCCCTCAGGCCCCTGAGAAGCCTACCGAAGCGCAGGGACGATTCAACTCGCTGGGCTCGGGGATCCTGCTCACAAATCCTGTTTACGCCGAGGATCCCAATGCTCCTGCGGAGCGCTTGCGTATCCCGACACCGCCTTCGGCCACACTTGCACCCTCTAGCACTGCGGCATCGGGGCCCGGCAAGGGTTCCGTTGCCCTTCGGGCTATGCGCTCCGTCCGTTCCCTTGCTCGAATTGGTAGCTGGGCTCAGCTCAAGAATACGCCTAATCCAGACGCCGCGGTCATCGCAGCACCTGTTAAAGATAGGGAGCCCGACGGGAAGAAGAAGAAAAAGAAAAAAGAAAAGGACAAAGAAAAGGAGAAGGCGAAAGAAACTATTCGCTACTCGGGCAGCAGCTTCGAAGCGGGCGCGTTGACTGCAAGTCCTACTGTCTCCAGGCATGAGGCCAAGTCTCTTGGGAAGAAGAAGGCGAGCATTCTGGGTCTCGGCCTGCCATCCACCATGCGCCTACCTTCCGCTCGCAGCGGGTCGACGGCGTCGTCTGTCGTTATGGCGAAGACCGCCACTCAACGATTCTCGGCGGATTCTACGACTTTGTTGGGCGGCGGAATTCTTGCACGGGAACGATCCGGCTCGACAATGTCAACAGCCTCTTCTCTTCGCCCGACGTCGGCCAAGTCTCGGGTCTCTCGGGAGTCGTCGGACAGCTCGGGTGCGGCCTCCGTCAAGTGGGATGAAGCAGGCTTGGAGACGGTCAAGGAGATTCGCCGGAAGGACAAGGAGACAAGGCGCAAGGAGAAGGAGGAGGGTAAGGAGAAGAAGAAGCTCAAGAAATCCAAGAGCAGAGTGGACTCCACTCGCAAGTCATCTGATAGTCGAAACAGGACATCTCTCGCGGCTATATTCCCGGGGATTGGATCGGATCGCGAGAAGGATGAGACGCCCATCATTGCCATTGAGGCAACGACTGTGGACTGGCGCGAGTATGCTCAGTGCGAAGCAGAACATGGGTCGCCGATGGAAACTCCCGTGAAGCGTGTGCGTCCTCGGCCGGTATCGGATCAGCCGCTTGCGTGTGGTCGGCCCAAGGCAGTGTACGAAGGGGATGATGGTGAGATTGTATATCCAGGCGATCTGGACTGTAACTGACGCGACTCGACCCAGATAACGTAGTCATGTCACTCCTGGACGCAGCGACGAACGATCTGGCTCAGTTAATTAATAGACTTGACCTCGAGGCAACACCGGGCAGTGTCGAAATGACACCGATGAGCCAGCGTTCCCAGTTCCTGCCGGACCCGTGCGAGTATCCGTTGCCCGACGTCAAATTGACGGCGGATAGCCCCATCAAATACTTGCGACGCACAAATTCGTCCACATCATCTCTCAAGCCTTATGCACACTCATTCTCAAAAACTGTCGGCGTGCAGCTTGGCCAGAACATCGCTCCGTGGTCTACGTTGAACGCGGGGATATCCCCTTCAAAGCCTTCACCTGCGACGATCAGGGCCAAACCTCAGGACAACATGGCGACTGTACGAACCAACAGGCGAACGCTGACGCCCGGGCCTGCCGCAGATCCATCCCCCGTCTTCAAACCGCTGCGTCCGGCAACCACTCGCCTCCCCATCTCGAAGACGGTAGTAGGGGCTTCCACAGGTATCTCCCCATTCATCGTGAATGTAAACGACCGTTCTCCATCGGCGATGACCTTCGGCTCGCGTCATTCCAAGTCCGAATCTCACGGCAGCCTCGCTCCCTCACCAGTGTTCAAGAAGGCCCACGGTCCCACTCGCAAGAAGTCCTCTCCAATACCTCACGCCTCCCTCGATAGTCAAAGTCTACCCATTCTTCCCGAGGCGCGCCGCAGCCTTGGGCTTGCAGGCACCATGGGTGGTTCCATAGCGAGCATCGCCGAAAAAGACTATGACGGGGGCGATCCAGACTCGGACGTCCCTGACGAGCTGCGGGCCATCTTGTCGAATTCGGATCAAGAAGATACGATCTCGTTCGCTCGTGAGCCTGTACACGCGGCGTCTACTTCCCCTGGAAAGCCCCCAGAGATACCTTTGCCAGTACTCGATAGCCCATCGAAGAGCTCACTGGCCGAACTTCGCCTGTCCCTCGCGACTATGATTAGTGAGGATGACCACCCTGACACCGAAGAGGCTGGGGGCCTGTCTGAGGACGACACCAAGAGGTCATTCGACTTCACGGGCGAATTACGAAAGCTGAACGAATCCGGTGTATCCGATCGACGCAGCTTCATCGAACAGCTTGAGAACGCTTTCCGAACCCCCGCCAAGGTTGACCTTCGCTACGACTTCGGTGAGCTCCCTCCCGTTCCCAAACTCCCCACGCTGCAAGATGAATTGTCTCGGGCGGGTGAGAGCTCCTTTGATCTCCCAATCGACTACGAATCTCGCGAATTCTTGCCGAGTGGCTTCCCTATGGACGTCAACGCGGAGCCATCTCTGCTCCCTGGATCGGACAGCTTCGCAACAACTGCATCGGACGAGGAGCTACTCAATACCATCGCGCCCGAAGTGCCGCGGAGTGCCCCGTCCGTTATGTCTCGACCATCTGATGGGCAACTGAATCGCGACTTCAAGTTTGGAGGAAAGTTGTCAAGCAAGAAAGATACCTCGCCGCTCACGCTCTCCGACATCATTCCACCCCCGGAGATTGCGAGATCCCTTTCCATGGCGTCACTCGCTTGTGACGAAAGCGCCCTGATGAAGTCGATTCTTGCACAGGCCATTGAGATCGAGTCCCCGTCTGAGCGTGCTCGACTCGACTCCAACGCCAGCTCCAAGTGTGCGGTACGCGACCCTGCTCGCAATTCATATGTCGTCGCCGGCCATAAGCGTAACTCCTCTGGATTGAGTTTCGCAGGGTTCAATTCGTTCGCGGAAGTCCGACGAGGATTCGAGTTCACTGACAACCGCCCAGGGTTTTATCCCACGTCGAGCACAGCGTCCGATAGGCGACATCGCAAGCATGAATCCTTCTACAGTATTGCGTCAGTATCGTCCTACGGCAATGTCCTTCATAACGGGTCTGCAGACCCCTTCGACTATGCCTCGATGGTTCCCCTCCCAAGTTTGCAAGAGCGGCCCTCATCCGACGACTTTTCCTTTACGATGTCGACCGCAGTCGACGACACGTTTTCCTTCATTCGTCGACAACCGCGTCGTCGTAGACTCGATAGCGACGCGTCCAGCTTCCACCCGCGCACATCCTTCATCCACCCCTACAACCGCAGTCACCGGCGAAACGAGTCAGGCGTGGAGGTCGGCCCTCCCATTAGTCTCTTCAACCGCAACTCGACGTACCATCGCCGTGGTGATTCAATCACGAGCATGAGTAGCGTTGCGCATTCATACGCCAACTGTCAACGCCTCTCTTGGACCCGGCGCAAGTCGAATGTTTCAGTCGAATCTGAGTTCAGTGACTTCTCGGGCAAGTATTTTGCGCGACCAGGCCTTGGAGATAAGATGCTCGATTCTGCTATGGAGTGTGATGCACCCTTGGCGTCTATATCCGTATCGCGTTCACCCAGCATCGCCGGCGATTTGGGCGGAAGAGCGATTCATTCGGAGCATGGGAATCGGTCGTCGTACGACTCGATCATGGACGTCCATTACGAGTCTCAGAAGACCGATTCGCTGTTCGAGAAGACCGGCTCCCGAAACTCGGTTTGTTCGTCAGACTCGACGTTTTTCGAAGAACATTCGGACAACGCTGCCGCGAAACCTCCCCGATATCGACCCATCTCTAGTCTGAGCATCCCGAGTGTGCACAGCCCGCCCAAGGAAGACGATACCATGATCAGCGTAAGATCTCCTATGATTCTTTACCACTCAATTTGACTCGCATGCAGATGCTTGGTGGTGGTCATGTGCGACGCCGTTCCGTGACGTCCATGATCGGCGGTTCCCCGTGCATTCAAGTCGAGCGACGAAAGAATATCCTCGCCAACCCTCCCGAGATGGTCTTCGATCGTATCAAGAAGACAAACGTAGTGGATCACGAGTCCCCCGAGGTCTCACGCGTTCTCGAGACAAAGCCGTCCATCGCTTCCACTGCGAACTCGTTCCAATTCGGCGACGAACGCATGATTCGCGCAAAGCATGGCCTCCTCGAACGCCAGAGCCTCGAGAACACGGTATTGGCGGGCGATGGCGAAGATCCTTCAGCATCGTGTAAGTACCACTACAATACATCGTTATGATGCTCATCGTGTACGGCAGTCCGAATGCCGGTCTTCACTCGGCCCAGCTGTGTAAACCGCTCCCGGTCGAGTACATGTACGTCAAGCTCCGGGGCAGATACACCCCCGCTGTCGATGTCCGACGGCTACTCCTCGTTCTCCGAAGGATCCTTGTCCAGTGTCGACCTGTCGCAGCTAAATGCCATTCTATCAAACACTTCGCAACCGCTATCCACTGCCGCTTTCGATCGTGCGCGTCCTTACGGACGTGGTCACGGCCACCGTCGACGTATATCCCAAGCTCGTGCATCTCGAACTTCTATTTACGAAACGATCGAGGAGGAGCTTACCTCGTCACCCTTGCACGTAGATTCTCATGAACTCTCTCCCCGGGGCTGTACACCAAAGGCCACGAAAGTCACCGAAGCTACGCCGGGTTTATTGGAACCACCTCGAGTTTACGTCGTTGACCCCGAAACATCGTCTGTGGACTCGTATTCATTGTGGGATGATGAACGAGGGATCACGGCTCTCAGACGGTATTACGCGCTCCGGGATGAAGCCGAGGACGCCGTCACAGAGAGCCAGCGTACGTGGCTCGATACCCCACTTTCGGTCTTCGCACTCCAATGTGAGTCACGCATGTGCGCATCTTTCTTTTTGGTGACCCTCCGCTAGCGTTCGATCCCCCGCGCCATCCGTCGGGAATGCAAGCGATGTTGGAGCACTCGCTGCAAGCCTTTGGGCCACTCCCATCTGAGATCCGCCTTCGTCGCGCGCGATCACGAGTCAACAGTCGACCCTCGCCATACCCCCGAACGGTCAAGACTTCGTTCACGTCATCTCCTAGTTCAGAACACTTACGGGCGACAGTCGCAGCTGCTCTCCAGTCTACAGTGTCTACCGAAAACGCTACGCTTCGTCAGCCTTCGCCGCTTTCTACAGCACTGCAACAGATTACAATCAATCCGAACATACCATCGAAGGTGGTTGCAGAGCCAAAGGGATGCATCGTTTCCCCTGAGAAGCCTGAACGCGTTTTTGGACTCCCTCGCCCTGGTTTCGCGACACGGCGTGCCGCACCGAAGAAGAGCAGTGGCCGGAGCGGTGCCGAGAACAAGGAGAACACGACGATCGGTAACGTCAGCATTGGAAGCTCGATCGCAGCAAACATCTCTCAAGGGACCATGACGACGTGAGTGGCCCGTTGTATCATACTAGTAGCGTGGAGTGGCTGATGATAAATTGGTGCAGGTCGTCGAGTGGTTTACGACTAAATCGACCGCGGCCGAAAGGACGCCCGACGCCGGCGTCGGTAAGGCCCACTCGTGCATGAATGAACGTGAACTCGCGCCCTGTTGCTAGCGTGCACTATTTTTTGTCATCTATATGTACCTATGCCCGCCCCTATGCCCAGTTTCCTTTCTTCAGATCAATGTGATGTGTTTTGCGAGATTATTGGGAAGAATCAACTTGTAATCGATCATATATGGCTTCTTGGAATCAATGAGTGCTCGAATTCAAACCACACTGACTGGATCTGTGGTACTGAGGGAAGACGTGCATAACATAAAGCATTCACATTTACAACTACTGTGACGATATTTCCACCATGTATATTCTAGTTTCCTTGACCATTTCCTTGACCATTTCCTTGACCGCCGGAATTCCCGCCAGAGTTCCCGCCAGAGCCGTTGCCAGAGAAATCGTGTGCCTTGTACAACGTTGCAGTATCGAGGACGCTTCCGTTTGCGCTCGCGACGAACTCGTGCGTGAGGTGCGTTCGGTTGTGGAACGTCAGTCGTGACCAGCCGTACGCACTGTATGGTGAGCGATCGTGGTCAATATTCGCGTACGTCCATCGGAAAAGGACAAAACAGGGTGTCTCGAGTGGCAGGCACAGAGGGAAGAACTCACGTGTCGAAAGCTTTGACGGAGTAATTTGACAGTGGACCGAGTGTGTCGAGACCGTCGTAGTGGCCTGCGGCACCGTTGACAATGTTCCAGGGCGCCTTCGGGTTGTTTAGTCCTGCAGGATCGATAGTGACTTGGAAAAGCGAGGTGGTAAGTTGATAGATCACGTCACGAGGTCCGCGTACGTACAGTTGGCAATCGGGGCGTTTCGCTCGTAAACCTGTAGAGGGTCGAAAAATTGGCGGGTCGAAAAATTGGCGGTAAGAAAACGACACGATAAAAGGAAGACGAAAGAAACGCACGTGTACGTGTCCTTGCATGTACAGATCGACGCCATACTTGATCATCAACGGCTCGAATGCTTGCTGACAAGCCGGACACCCCCCGCCAGCGATGTACCACGGCCGGTGGAGACCGACAATCAACCACGGCGTCTTTTCACGGTCGACAGAGGAGAGATCTTTCTCAAACCAGTCGTACTGTTGGTTCGGGTATCCAAACGGACCATTGTCCATGCCAGCATCGGAACCACCCACTTCATCTGGCGATTGGAGACCGACAGGCAGGTCAGTTTCGCTGTCGATAACAACGAAGTGAGCGAGGCCGTAGTCGAAAGAGTACCAGAAATTCCCGAGGCCACCGGATTCATCAGAGGGCATCCTGTATTGGTTGACTATGGATAGAGATGCGTTCGTCACATGGAAGGAGAGAATCACTGATGAGCTCACTGTATCCAGTAAAGTTAAGTTGACCTGGCACACAAATGGAAGGGGTGTACGTGATGTTGTGGATGCTATCCTTCGTTCCGCTACGAATTGCGCGATGTCAAAAGGTTTTTTTCGTACGCATCAAGATTTAAGTCTTACCCATTATCACAGTTGGCCTGTGTATACAATCGTGAGCATCAGGACAACCGAGGGGGTGAAAAGCAAGAACTTGCATCATGGTTCCCCGGGGCCACCATATAAGCCTTTGAACTAGTAAGGGCCGACATCTGGTCGTAGTACTGCTCGATCAGGACATTGTAGGCTTCAACGACGCTCGTCGTATTGGGAATAAGGCTGTTGTTGCCGAAGTAGCCTTGCCAGCTCTCTTTGATGAAGTAATCGGCGTAGGCAATATCACCAAAGTGAGCGACGAAATCATAAGTGCTTGGCACGGGATGAGCAAGGAAAGTGGCAGGCTAGTTGGGAGAAGGACATACTCTTTGTTTTCGATGAGGCTCTGGATCGTGTTAAGATCGTTGGGTCCGAGCGGGTTCGCTGCACCTCCGTATGGGCCGACTTTGGTGCTGAGACCATCGGCACCCATCAATCCAAGGTCGACGACAACCGCCACTGAGAAGGGAGTCTCATCACCTGCATCAAGGGGAGTAGTGAAAGTGTCGGTAGCTCGATATGCACACCCGGCACAGTTTCTGAAAAAGCGTGTGTAAGAGAACCAAAACAAAGATGGCACCGAGAAAGAACTTAACTGGTAAGAGACGCGGTACCAGTACTTTGTGTTTGGTTTGAGCGCGGTGAGTTTGACGTGGTTGTTCCACACACGGGAACTCGGGTAGGTGGATGATGTTCCGGTGGTGACGCTCGTGAGAGCGGTGGGGGACTCGCCGTACCAGACCTGCGGAGTATCGAGCTGGGCGGAAGTGCTCCAGCTGACGGTCATACCGGTCGTGCCAGCAAAAGCGAGTTGCTGTTTAAGAGGCTCATACGGGTTGCACGGGACGGTGCCAGGGACATGCACGCCCGTGGACTCTGCTAGACATGAGAATGGGGTAGAACTGTTAGTGAGATCGATGAACTGCTGGGCACCAACGCCAGCGATGGCGGCCGCGACTGCGAAGAAGGTGAGCTGCAGCATCATGACGGGGTGTCCCACGACTCGACGTAAGACTGCTCTACCTCGGCGTTTTGAAGGCTGAAAAGCCCGGCGTAGCCCCGTTATTCGGACAAACGAACGTGCGCTGGTACTACCCAGAGACGCTCATTGTGTCGCATGGTTTGACAGAGTCACCCACGTCGTAGACCCATGATCAGGACTCTTGCAGGACTCGCACGGAATGTCGAAAAAGCTACCAATGAGAAGTCACACTTGGCCCCACATGGAGGGAAATCTTCTGCCCTGAGTAGGGGCCGTTGAGTGTCCCTGAGCAGCTGCCAGGCACGGTGCCGCGTCGTAGCTTGCTTTCTTCCAGTCCTGCCACTTGCCATTCTCCAAATGCTTCGGGCCTGCAATACTGGATGGCCTAGCCTTCCACTGATTGATAAAGGCCATCACTGCGCCAAGTTACTTCGGCCGATCGGTACTGGCCCGATGCGAGACGGACTGGTGGCATAGGTTAGCTAGATATTTCTGGCACGCCCGTCCAGGCTTACTATTATCTCAGACGCTGAACATGCCCCATGATCGAATGGCATCATCGTTCCTGCGGTACTTACTCTCCACGTGAGTCACCACAGGTGGGCACGGTGGCGCAAAATCCAATAGGTGCATGGATACATACGGTTCGTATCATCCCATGTGCATTCGGACAATGACTACGCAGCCCATCGCGGTCCAAGTGTATAGATGTGTATCATGTCGCTCAGCATCTAGCAGACAAGCAGATATCAAGTTTCCAACGAATTTATACAGTATGGGACCAAGTGTGGATCTTATTTTCGAGCGGTCACAAAAATCGGACCAAGGGTTCTGAACCGTCGGTCATGTCCTTATGCTGTTTCTATTCGGTAGAACGCAGGCCCTAACATACGAGATGTAGTACGGAAGATGGACAAGGTATAGTTTTCGAGCGCATGGAAACCGCTACTACATATAAGCTACGGCTTCTCTTTAAACGAAGGATCGTGACTTGAAGTTGGCTCAAGGTTATTCACGTATCCTCGGAAGGCTATTTTTGCGTCCTCAAGGAGATATTCCAAATACATCAAATCCCGTGTGGAAAGTCCGTGGTCCCCTGTGACTTGCAAATGCGACAACGACACATCACCCCCTTGTTCCAGCTGACGGATCACCTTCTCTCTCCAAGTTTTCCAAACAGGATTTGTTTTTGGGATGAGAGCGCAGAGAAGTCGGTCGTATTCATTTGCGGATGCCAAGTGGCGAACTTCATGGAAGAGCTGGAGACAGACAAACACCGTTGCTGTCGTCCATGTTCCGACGCGGAATTTCCGTAAGCTGGGGTTCTCTAGTTTGGAAAACAGTAGCTCGGCTTGAAGCCTTTCCTTCTTGAATGAGGCGAGGCGATAACTGTACATCCAGGACACGCAGAGGGAGATGACGAACATAATTTGACCGAAGAGGGTTCCTTGGGGAATGAGGACTAGTTGGGCTAGGCACTCGGCGAGGTAAACAACTGAGCATAAGCGGACGGCACTTTGCCAACGCCCACTTCCACCCAAAAAGAATCGTCCCTTTGTGATGGCTTGGACCGTGCCTTCCTCTGCTCGAACAACAACCATTGTGCTTCCAGAAAGAAAGACACCGTTTCCGGGTGAAGATGTTTGGGCTGGCAGGGGAGATTTGAAAGACAGTGTTCCGGATCCAATCACGATGCTTGCGAAGCCGCTAGTGAACATTCCAGCCAGAATCACTGCAAACATGTACCAGTCGGAGACGAAGCCGCACAAGAGGCAGGCCGAGACACTGATGAATATAGGGATGAGGGCGAGTAGGGTATGGCCGATGTGCAGCAACGGAGGGGGTCGGTCCAGGTCGATTCCCTGACAGTCGAGAATGATAACAGATGCTGGCAGAGTCGTCCTCCCTTCTATTAATATCCCGCGTTCCATCATCGTCATCTCCTTGCAATGCTCAAGCGTCAGGTATCCCAGGTGACCTGATTGCATCACTGTCCCGGAGAACGCAGGTATGAATTTCGGCCCCACTTCGCTGTCAAGGCCAAACAACGCTGTGGGGGATAGACTTTTGTATGGGCGTTCTTGGAATGAACTGGCGAAATTAGCCAGATGTCTGGCGATGTCAAGACTGCCTGGTGTGTTATACCAACCCAGCCAGCGTCTGCCTCGATAAAGAGGGATCATTGTCATGACTGATATGACCTCTGTACCGCCTATCAGCCCAATGAATTCGAGGGCATTGAGGGCAAACTTGGAATCCACGAGAGGCGTACTGAGGAGGGGCATTGCTGCGTAAAATTAACCATTTTTCCTCGTCTCGCAAATAAATGTCGTAGGGAGGGGACGACTTCGCCGTGTTCCTCGGTCGCCTGCTGTAAAAGGAGCTGTTCTATTTGATAAACGAACCCTATGGGCGGCAATCTTTGGAAGGCCATTGGATACGTCAGCTCAGAAGTTCGAGAAGGCTGCGTGTGCGTGTGGAAGTGCCAATGTTACCTGGAAGTATTGCCATAGCACAGCTATCAGGTCATCAATCTTGCTATCAGTCATGGTGCTAACTTGATTTGTATCGTACCTCTTTGGACGTCGCTTCGTCTGCTGGGTTGAGAGGAGAGGCGATCGAGAGGAGAGAGGCGGACGAGAGGGTGTGGGGGGACGAGAACCTGGCTTGCGTGTATGCACAGCGGTCTGGCTCGCGCGCTCCGGACCCAGGGGGTAGGGTGAATAGCCGGAACATGAGCGGAGGCAGGGTGTGGCAGGTGGCAGGTGCGCTGAAACGAGCGACGAGGCAGTGGCAGTGGCGCCATTTCACGCAACCAAGTACGAGAGCTTAAGCGCTTACCTACCTTTAACCTGACAGAAACCAGACTCCAACCCATCATGTGTGTTGGAAAGGGGCAACCGTGGGCGCAGTACCTCGCCGACTGCGACATCTCCATTCCCCGTGCGCAGGGTCCT
>JBBPLR010000129.1:0-44443 GCA_038089915.1 Sutorius australiensis | reverse complement strand
CGAGCGTATACAATACCTCGTGAAGTGCGTATAATCGGTAGGGCTAGCCTAGACCGATAAGATAAGATCGGAGGACATAGTAACTGGATCGCATCGAGCGTCTAGTGGTACTAGTGGTCCTATAGATCCTAGTAAAGTGTAGCATCAAGCTACTAGTCGTGAGCGCAGTCGAGCGCTAGATTGCGCAAGAATAGGGGTTAAAATGTAGACCTGTAACAATGATGATGATGAAGAAAACAGGCTTGGTAGTAGCTCGGGTGGAGCTCTGCAAGGATGCATTGTAGATAATAAAAGTTAGGTGAGTGTGAGGTAGGGTGAGTATATTTGTCTCCAGGGGTTCTGTAGGTAAGGTTGTTGGTTGAGAATGGTTTGTTGAGACTAACTACAGTGCTGGAAAGTGGTCTGGATGATTAGGATGAAGAGAATGACTGAAAACCAAAATTCTGGACTAGAGGAAGGTCTAGCAGCCTGAAAATGCTAATCTGGATGAGGATGAGGTCCAGATGATGCAAAAGGACTTAGAGATGATGGTGACCTTAGCTGGTGAGCATAGGATGGGTACCAGAAGATTGCTAGATGATATTCTAGGAATACCAGTACAGAATTTATAGTCCAGGTATATCCAAGACTATAACTAAGGAAATGACAGGTACACATGGCACATGCCTAAATGCATTGAAAAATATTCTGAACATCAATGGTAAGTATGAATACATGTGCACCAACAAGATAAGATAAATCTGAAACAAAATAGAGACATTTTAGGCCTAAATGAAGGTTTTCTGGACTGGATTAAAGGATTTCCAGACCAGATGAAGCATTTTCTGATTTGGATGAAGTGTTTACCAAGTCAGAATGAAGTAGGACCACAGCAGATTGGATGGACTGGACTTAGAATGCTTTTGGATATCTGAAACATTAGAAAATAAGAGTTTATGAATGTAGAAAGCAATGGCTCTTTACAGTGTTCAATGAGAAGGTCAAGGAAGTTGGTCATGGGTATCATGGAGAGAGGGTGGTTCTTGGAAAATGAAGAGGTTTGGAAAATAAATCATAACAACATGCCTTGAAAGTATACATGATCTAGAAATCTGCCACACCATGTGTTGGCAGCAAGTATTTAACATCACAAGGGCTATGTTCTTATTTTTATGTACACATGTATAGAATACATGTCTCTTCTTTCATCCTACACAGCCTTGAAGGCTATACATTATGCTTCCATTCTGAGGCTACATCAGCAAACCATACCTCTCCTAGCCAGTGCTGGACTGCACTGGACTGCACTGGACTGCACTGGCTAGGAGGGGTATGGTTTGCTGATGTATGCCAACTCATGGCAACCTCAAGAACTTTTATATAGATCTTCTCAAAGGCTCTGCAGACTCATTGCAACCTCATGGACTCTTTCCTTGTTTACTACAGATTTATAGATTAGATCACAATATGTGTACATAGATTGTTGACACTATATAAGCCCCAAAAGCTAGCCTGGTGTTCCCAGTCTAGTTCTCTTTGAATTTCCTTGAAACAAGTCCTTGGTAGCTTCTCCAAGACCTCTAGTACTCAGCAAGGAGCATAAGTAGCCCATAAGTCCAAGTTCTAGTATAGAGACTACACCCTTGACTAGCAAGCTCAGGCATTCCAAGCAAGCAGCCCATTGGCCTTAGAGGTTTGGGTTATTTCAGATATATTACAAACCATACATACCCACCTATACCCACTCCATATATCCACCCTGTGGGTATAGGTATAGATATGAGTATGGATATCAGATTGCCAGATCTTTACCCATATCTACATGGATACCTGATACTCATGCAATTGCCTAGGTAGTGGTCTCAAGATATACATGCAGTTTTGCCAGATCACCTTAGATCTAAGATTAGATCTAGCCTGGAGGCAGTGATGCCATGTACATCCTGAACCCTATAATAATATCAACAATAGTAATCAATACCTTGTGACATTTGCATGATCAGGTCAACTGATAAGATAAGATCTAAGTAACTGGAATGCATCAAGTGTCTAGTGGTACTATAGGTCCAATGGATCCCAGCAAAGTGTAGTATCAAGCTACTAGACTTGGGTGCAATTGAGTGCAAGATTGTGCTTGAAATAGGGGCAAAAAGTTTGGCCTGTGATAGCCATACAATGGAAGGGCAGAAATGAAGAGAAATGCCACAGCCTTGAGGCTGTGAGTGAAAATGAGAGGAAGCATAAGCATAGCCATGCACAGCACAAAAATGAAAGAAAAGATAGAAGGCTATGTATGCAGCTGTGGCAGTGCAGCAGAGTATGAACTCTATAAAAATGTAAATAGGGACAAACATAAGATAAGCCAAACCAAGGTGTATCAAGTGGCAATATAGGCCAATGACTTGGGTTGGACCCATTGGCCCAAGGAATGGTTTAGAGACATGCTGTCAGGATCTAGCAATCCAGCGAGAATACTATACCGGCACACAACACCTAGAGGCGAGTCCACAAGCGAATGGGACAAGGAGAGGTATCGAATATCAAAGCTAAGGAACTTACAGGAGTGCTATCTTAGCTATATATACATACTAGGGTCTAGGGTAAGGGTAAAGGGTAAAGGGTACGCTGATATGACAAATGGATGGTTATGGGGCATGATGTAACTGGGTTAGGGGATCAGTGGAGATGAACGTGAGAAGAGTCCTTTATAGATCTATTAAGATACTAGGTGGCTCTAGAGTGATGGAAATGAGAAAGAAGCATAAAAGAAGCATGTTCGGAGATTAAATAAGAAGAGACAAGAAAGAGACAAGAAACGTCAGGTGATCCGTGAGGCAGCTGGAAGGTGCTACGTCATAGACTCCTGGTAGACCTGGAATTGGTCTAGAATCGGATGTAATTGTAAGTCTAATCTAATCTATCATGGTAGATCTAATCTACTAGATAAGAGACTATCTAATCGGATAAGGAGGAGATAAGGCGGGAAAAGCCATATCTAGGAACGTGGACTTGGTGTCAAAAGCTGGGTTCTGACACATGCTTAGGCCAAGTGACCATGAAAAATAGGGGCAAAAATATTTTCCTGTTACAGCAACAGTGGCATGACAAGCAGCATGGCTAAGGGGTGAAGCAACTCCCATGCTGAGAGAGTCCTGCTGAGTGTCCCATTTCCTCTTCTCTAAAGGGAAATGTAGTATTTGGGGTGTTATTTATGCCTGGTGTTGGAGGAAAAGCAACTTAAGCCTAACATTATGACACATGACCACAACAAGTATAATAAAGCTGAGTAACTGAGAGTCATACATGTACCCTTGAATGAACAAGATATACCCTAATGCTACATTTCACTGTGGACTCGAGTAGTGACTGCGACAAGTATAGTAAGGCTGAGTAACCAGGAGTCCTAGGTACCCATCTCGGTCACGTCACAGGTCACATTCATTACAAAGCTCCCTCCAATCTCATGCTCAAAGCCCAAGCCGACTGCGCATCTATACGGAGTACCGCCATCGCGTCCGCTCTATCAGCTGGACGTACCGTCTGGCCTTGTTTCACGCCCGTGCAACACAGTGTGCTGACGAATGAAACTCAACTCACCATTGCCACAGACACTACCCAGGGAGTGTCAGAAAGCCGCAAAGATACGTGAGTTTGGTCCCCTCTGCTGTCACTGCTGTCTGAACGTTGCAGTGTCTTCCTTCGTTGATGGCAAGAATAACGGTCTGGATGGCGTAGGTGACTTCCTCTGGCTCGGCTACTATACACTCAAACGGCGTATCAGATCATACCTCGCAGCGTCTTGGAAAACGCCAGGGGATTTGCGATCTTCACCGTCTTCAAAGCCGGTTTCCTCTTCTCTGCACGAGCTGGCACCGGAATCGTTATTGCAAAACTCCCGAATGGATGTAAGCTCCGCGCTGTATCCAAGCTGTTGCTTAGTTCAGTATCTGCTTCCCAGCCTGGTCCGCTCCTAGCGCGATCGGTTCTGCCGGTGTGGGTGTTGGGGGTCAGCTCGGGGCAGAGGTGACAGACTTTTTGGTCGTGTTGAACTCAGTTGGTGTAAGTGAGCGTTTATTTGTCAAGGATGATTGGCTCAGACCAGTATTTGGCAGGCAGTCGTAGGTTCAATCCGCATGCCTGATATCCATCCCTGATATTTAACCTATTAGAAATCATTCATGTCAGCTGGGTCGGTGACCCTTGGCGGAAACCTCAGCATTGCCGTGGGACCCCTAGGCCGGAATGGGGAGGCGATTGGTTCATTGAATTCTAAAGGAAAGGTTGCTGCTATGTAAGTCACATCTCTACTATGTACTAGGCGCAAAATTTCACCGTCTGTAATAGGTACAGCTATTCGAAGACCCGGGGACTCTTTGGAGGCGTGTCTATTGAAGGATCCGTTATTGTCGAGCGACAGGATGCCAATGCCCTTGCCTATCATCAAGATGTCACAGTCAAAATGCTTCTAAGCGGAGCTGTGCCATCTCCGGACTGGGCAGAACCCCTGGTGATGACTTTGGAATCGTGTACCAGGAAGCCCGGAGTTCGGAACTGGATTGACGATCGAGCAGAAGAACAAATTCCATATGCATTTGGCAGTAATGATGAACCAAGCGCAACTCATCCAAAAGGGCAACGGTTTTCTTTCCTCGGGAAAAAGAAAAAAGATGCTGAATTCCCCCCACATCATTGGGGCTCACAATCGAATTACGGCTCTTATTTTTCTAATGATTTTGACGAGCATAATCCAACTCAGTTGGATGATATTGACGAGCCCTTTTCTCGCTCTCTAGGCCTTGACGATGAATATGAATCGGGTTTAGGCACCGTACAGAAGACTAACCATCGCTCGTCGCGTATTGTAGGAATGTCCGCAGACACTGCCCGCACTCTTACGGATGATTACGATCCGGCCTCCCCCTTCAACTCATTGCCACCCTTTCACACAGTTCACTCAACCCTTTCTGACAAGGGGCCATCTCATTCGCGTTCCACGAGCGCTCCGAAACTGGGTTATTCCACCAAACCAAAGGGAAATACTGGTTATACGAATCCATTTTCACCTGCGCCGCCACCCGAGGACGACCTCGAATCTTATCACGATCCGTTCAAGTCCTCGCCGCCGCGCTTCAAGACGAAGCCGGAGCTCAGCAAACCACTCTCCCCCCTTGAAGGTGTTGCCCGTGCCATTGCTTTGTACGAATTCAAAGCCATTGAGGTGTGTGCACCCATCTGGTACGCTAGAGATCATCACCTTCTTACGTGGCAGGCGGGCGACTTGTCGTTCTTGAGAGGGGATGTGATTACCGTCACTCGAAAGAGCGATAGTACGGACGATTGGCAAGTCTATACTGTTCCTTTCACTTTTTTTTCGCAACTCAACACACCTAGGTGGAGGGGCAGGCTCGATGGTAAAGAGGGAATATTTCCGGCTAACTTTGTGGAAATTGTCTAGCCTTCCGCATTCCTATGTGCTGTACCGTCAGGCTGTGTTTCTATCTACTACCTATTGTTCCATCATGATTTATATGCGCTGGAGTACTAAGCACTATGATTATGTTACTTGCCTGGGGTTGGCCTGATGCTATTGAACCACGTGACTGGCGTGATGCCTCGCGATTTATATGGTCGCGTCAGAAATTCGAAATCCTGTCTGAAACCACGTTCACCGCGAGTGTCCATGCCAAAAGCTCCCCGAAAAAAGTATTACGCTGTTTGTGTAGGACGCGAAGGGCCCAAGATATATGATACTTGGGAAGAGGTGAGCGCCGGGCCATTTCTTCCACGAGGTTGTTAAAAGAAATAATAGTGCAGCGCCAATGTAAGATGTGGTTTCCTCCGCAAAGGCTGTGTTTGCTGACGGCTGATCGGAAGGTCTCGAGATGGCCCGGAGCCGTATTTAAGAGCTTCACCTGTCGAACAGACGCAGAA
The DNA here is from genome assembly GCA_038089915.1 of Sutorius australiensis. Lineage (NCBI taxonomy): Eukaryota > Fungi > Basidiomycota > Agaricomycetes > Boletales > Boletaceae > Sutorius > Sutorius australiensis. The sequence goes on along the minus strand of JBBPLR010000129.1, from coordinate 38,533 downwards.
CAATGGGTTTCCACTAAGCGTCGGGTGGAACGTAAGTTTGGATTGAGGTATACAACGAGCTGATCTACATTTTGTCTGGCCTCATATGCCAGGTGGCCCGTCCCATTCAAACCCTCTTTTGCAGCCCAACTCAACGACACCAGCCCATAACCATCCCAAGCTATCTGCATTCCCTGGTGAACCGGAGACATCAGGTTCACTCACAGAACACGCCCCTGTGGTCACCGCTCCCGCTGTCGTCCTATCTGATGAACAAAGAACTGTGCTAGAAATGGTGCAGAGGGGGGAAAATGTCTTTTTCACTGGATCCGCTGGTAACAAACACCAGTTCTCTTCTCTTCACTCAAAGTTGAATTTTTTTAGGGACAGGAAAGTCTGTCTTACTCCGAGCTATCATTGACGCATGTGGAGGGAGAGGTTCTCCCAACCTTGCCATTACTGCATCCACTGGCATCGCTTCGGTGAACATTGGTGGTACGACGTTGCATTCGTGGGGTGGTATTGGCATTGGACAAGAAGATGCCAAGAAACTCGCGGGAAAACTTCTTGGCCAGGAAAAGCTGAGAAATGTTCGCGATCGCTGGCGGAACGTGAAGACCCTCATCTTGGATGAAAGTACGGGATTTTATACATATGCGCTGCTCACTAATAATCTTTGTCCCTAGTCTCCATGATTGACGGTGTCCTTTTCGATAAGCTTGTGCGCACTCAACCGGATTCCATGCATCGTGCTGATAGTTCCAAAGGAATTGATGGCTCGAATACTAAGGGGCAGCGAGAAACCGTTTGGCGGAATACAGGTTGTGCCTCCTCCTCGGCTGTGTCCCATGACGCTCATATCATCGTCAGCTTGCCCTATCCGGTGACTTTTTCCAGCTGCCACCGGTCCCAAACCGTGATAAAAATGGTAATCCAGTACCACCGATATTTACATTTGAGGCCAACAGTTGGCACCGATGTATCAAGCGCGCAATTGTGTTAACAAAGGTATTTCGGCAAAAAGAACAAGGTATTTCTTTGCTTTGGTCGAAGCATGACGGATTCAAAGACTTGAGACCAAAAGCATTCGTGGATATGCTCAACAGTATGCGCTTGGGAAAACTAGATGATCATGCCATCCGAGCCTTCCGGGGTCTTTCTAGACCATTGAATTACGAGGACGGGATTGGTCCAACGCAAATGTATCAGTATCCTCCGATCTCTAAGACCCGTGTAATGACTGCGTTTGTAGATATCCAACTCGAGCCGAAGTTGACCGCGCAAACGAATCAAGGCTTCGCGCACTTCCTGGCCAGGCAATACAATATAACGCTACTGATGTCGCAGGAATCGATTCAAACGGGACCCGGTTGCCTGCGCAGCAAATGGAGAAATTACTAGGGCGGCTTGTTGCTCCCCAAGCCATTCAGCTCAAGGTTTGCTCCATCGCCACGTTAAATAAGAAATGATACATCTTAAATGCAATATAGGTTGGCGCCCAGGTCATGCTAATCAAGGTATACTTATGTCCGTTTTCTCTTGGTACCGAGCTTCATTTGCATAGAACATGGTCCAAGGAGAGTTGGTAAACGGGTCGGTTGGACAAGTCATCAGCTTCTGCACCTCCCAAGAAGCAATGCAAAAAAAGATGGAGATTGCTACGGAAGAGGGGTTACGCGGTTCCGAGCGTGATGCAAGACAAGTGGCCGCACGATATGACGGCTCGCTGTGGCCCGTCGTTCGGTTCACGAACGGGAGGGTGTTGCTCTGTATACCAACTGACTTTACAGTGGACAATGCCTCTGGAGAGATGGAGGCCAGGCGTCGACAGGTTCGTCGTGACGGGCGTCGAGCTGACTGCTTGCTAAGAGTATTTCAGATACCCTTGATCCTTGCATGGGCATTGAGTATTCACAAGTCTCAAGGGCAAACGTTGGAACGCGTAAAAGTGGACTTGAGTCGTACCTTTGAAACTGGGCAAGGTTGGTGTTGTCCGAGATTAGGGCAAAAACGCTACCTCATATCTTCCAGCGTATGTAGCGCTCTCCCGAGCGACGAATATGAGGACTCTGGAAGTGCTCAACTTTGATCCGGGAAAGTGAGCGAATCGAATTTGCGGACGCTACGTGCTCACTGATGATATCCAGAGTGATGGTTCATTCTCGAATTCTAGCTTGGCACGACAACCTCGAGCAACAAGAATTATTGGTCAAGGGCTTGGAGGAAGAATGGTATGATATGGACGCTGAAGACGCCTACTAAGATACTACCACTTTGTGTAATTCATTGTACCAAATGGTTACGTATGTGTGCATGCACGAGGCGGTCTGAGACATCTAGTATTTGCCCACACAATTTTTAGTGTATGAACAACCATCATCGACGATATTATGCGGTGCGCATTGGACGCGAGGGTCCGCGCATATATGACAATTACCCCGAGGTGAGTGCGCCCGTGTATCATATATCATACCTGGTATTTCTAACTCGGAGCCTTCCCAGTTCGCAGCTGCAGTGAGTGCTCCTTTGGCAGGTGCAGCTGGGCCAAGCATGTCTCAGGTTGCTTCGCTCAGACTCTAGGGCTTAGTGGATCCAGCGGCAAAGGTTTTGACAGCATTCATGATGCACAGGCGTGGTTGCAAGGGTTCCAATTTGGTGCATTGCCTATGACCACGGTCCATGCGAGTAAGCATTTCTCAGAGATCTCAAATTGGCTCTGCTTTTATCCTCGACTCACAGACTTCAACTTCAATTTGAATGTGTCCAGTGGAGCGAACGTCAATGCGGAAGCTGTTGTGTCCTCGATGTCAACTACAACGTTTTCTAACCGCTCACAACCTTATTCCAACCATGATAAAGGCTCCCCTATGCGGAGCCAAATGCGGGATACTTCGAAGGAACAGCTCAAAGTAAAGGATGAACCACCGCGACTTCCTGCGATAGAACCTGCTGTTGAACTCTCGGACGAACAGAAGGATATTCTAAAGTTGGTGAAGTCAGGACGGAACATCTTTTTCACTGGACCTGCTGGTAACATCATATTTGAGCTACATTGCATGATCACCACATTGACCATTGTTTGTAGGCACAGGCAAGTCCGTCTTGCTCCGAGCTATAATCAGCTATCTACGTTCAGTTCATGGCTACGATGTTGCAATCACCGCTCCAACGGGGATAGCTGGACTGAATATTGGCGGGCAGACAATTCATTCTTGGGCAGGCATTGGATATGGAAAGGAGCCGTTGGAAAAACTGAAATATCGTCTCAATGAGAGCGCAAAAGAGCGTTGGTCGGGAGCCAAGGCACTTGTGATTGACGAAGGTTGGTCAGTTCCTTGCAGGATTGGACCGGATTGATTTTGATTTGCACTAGTGTCGATGTTGGATGGGCGTCTGTTTGACAAACTGGTAGGCCCTTGACTCCCTTCTAGATTGATCAGAGGGTCAATGTGCGAGACGTAGGAAGCCATTGCACGCTTCGTGCGAGATGACCCTCGTCCTTTTGGTGGCATTCAGGTAAGTGTGGAATGTTCGATACTTCTTTCGTCCCAAGATTAAACTGGATGCCTTCTTAGATTGTTGTTTCGGGTGACTTTTTCCAGTTGCCTCCGGTCCCCGAGCAGGATTCGACAAGTCGAATCGATGCCACATTTGCATTCCAAGCCCGAAGCTGGCATCGGTGCATAGATGAGAGGGTGAAGCTCACCCGGGTTTTCCGTCAGAAAGATAACAGTACGTTATTCTTTCGGAGCGCATCATTTTTACCTAATTAGATTCATAATTTCCCAGCGTTCATCGAAATGCTCGCTTCAATGCGGACTGGGGTCCTAGAGGACTGGCATGTAAGGGAATTCCAGAAGCTTTGCCGCCCGATAAACTACATTGATGGCATCAGTCCAACGCAATTGTATGTCACGCGTTTACCTTCATGCCATTTTTTACCATTAGTTGGCTAGATTCCCGCTCAAAGCTGAAGTGGAGAGGCGCAACCTTAAATGCCTCGATGAAATATCAGGTGAAAAGGTGACGTACAAAGCGATGGATGCGCGTGGACACGATATGTACGGGGAGCGCCTCTCGGTCAACCAGGTAGAAAAGTTGCTTGAAAAACACATTTGTCCAAAAGAAGTTCCTCTCAAGGCAGGGGCGCAAGTGATGCTACTTCGTGTATGTTTTCTTGTTGTCCATCTCGTCGTCTCACGCTTCCGTCAACCTAGAACATGTTACAAGGCGTGCTTGTCAACGGGTCGCTGGGCAAAGTGATCGAATTTACCAGCGTTCACGAAGCGCAAACCCGGTTCATCCAAATAGCAGATCAGGACCGACGCAACGAAGATCAACCAATGCCCGTTGTGAATCGGCCAAATGCCAACCCGGGTGAATCTGGTCTCATTGCGCTCGACGACCACGCCTTCCAGAAGGACCAGCTCTGGCCTCTCGTCCAGTTTACAAACGGCAAATCTCTGCTGTGTTCGCCGGTCGAATTTATGGTCGAGGGTTTGAAAGGCAATATTGAAGCTCGCCGACTCCAAATACCGCTCGCCCTCTCGTGGGCGATGTCCATACACAAATCGCAAGGGCAGACGCTCAGCCGCGTCAAGGTGGATTTGGGTCGGATTTTCGAGAAGGGTCAAGGTGCGTTGGGCCGTGTCTAGTGTTCTACTGTCGCTCATGACATATGTGTCGATTCAGCGTATGTCGCTATTTCACGTGCTACCGGCATGGAAGGGCTCGAAATAGTCAATTTCGACCCTGTAAAGTATGTGCGTTACAGTGTATCACCTGGTGCTCTTACTTAGCTGCTTTCTTTGAGGGTGATGGCTCATCCAGATGTCATCGAGTGGCAGAGACAATGGGACAAAGACAGATACCAAGAAGAAGAGATGGACAGCGACTGGGCTGTATCACAATGGCACGCCTCGTTTTGCGAGTGAGGTAGGCTCTTGTTTGTCAATGAACACATTATATGATACCCCGTGTACGCCCTATAAATATACAAGACTCCACGATTAATACTACAAGTTGGACGATGTATCGTTACGCTGATGGATCGAGAAGTCACTGGTGTTCGGAGAAACAGGGCTAGAATGCGGTGATAATGCAGACGGCGAGGGTGGTGGAGAAATTAAAATGTGTGGCTCTGTCGACGCGCTTGCATTCTCTGATGTCGGTTCTTCAAGAGTGGGTCGAGTTGGGATGGGAGGAACGTCCATCGTCGCCTGAATGGGCGATACTGGATTACCAGACCGAAGTGACGGGTGGATGCTATATGCTGGTCGAGGCGGTAGTCGGGGCGTAAAGTCTTCGTTTTGCCGAGGTGATAATGGTCGTGGCACGATGCTCCCCACCCTGGTGTGAGTCGAACCGTAGTTGTATACGGGCACTGGCTCTCCGGACGGAGCATCGGGTAGAGGAGGAGAAGAGCCCGAAGGCGGATCCTCAAACAGCTGGGAGGCATGTTGAATCAGGTCATCCATCCTCGTATCCTTAAGGGAATGGGTCAGCATTTGCAGAACACGGATGAAGGGATCAATACCTTGAGATTCTGGACGCTGAGCAGATCACCTCCCTTTGGAATATCCTCTTCGCCAAATATAACGGTACCAAATACAATTCCCAAGTTTCTGGTATCCATTTTGTTTTTCTCTGAGAACGCGGTGACACGTGAAAGGTGCTCCACAATGGCCCGAAGTGTTTCTCGATGGATGGCGGGCAACCTACGAATCTTGGAGCGCATTTGAGCTATGGGGTTGACGTCTCCTACTTGACGCGCAACCTGAGTGGCTGTGGGATACCCTTGTAACAAATGATTTACCTCGACCTTCTGTGTACTCGGTGCGGTCCGAGAGAGGATATTTGAACAAGGGCTCTGGTAGTTCGCGCAGATATAACTAACGGACCATGTCAGAAGATGACGGTACTCTGGCGCGAAAGCTCACCTTCAGAAGGGAAGAGACAGCGTAAACATCATCAGTCAATCGATTAAATTTAAAGCCAGCCTCGTTTCTCTCTATCTTGTGTTGCAACTACGCTTTCGTTAGCCTGGTTCCACAGTACAAGTGCAGACACCTACATCTTGTACAACAGCATGGCGCCCAGACACCTGCAGAGGTTCGAATCAAGAACGGGTGTCGAGAAATCAAAGAAAAGTGTCTTACGCGATAGATACCTTCCGATTCCAAACCTCTCTCATCAACTTCTTGTATACAAATCCGGACGATCTTCGGGATATCTGTCTCTCCAAGACTCCGAGAAGTTGCATAATCTACTAAACTGACACCAAAGATCAAATCACTGCACTCCCCGACACTATAGTTATAATAAAGTATGGGCTTCGGAATCAGGGTCGTCAAAACGCGGGGGATATGCGTTGTGACGAGGGATACGTCTTTCTCCGGTGAGATTTTTGTCACCATTGATCTTGCGTGCTCGGAGAGCTGTGTCTGCGTCGTAGTGGTTGCGCTACACGTCGGTGAGTGCTATGTCCTATGATCGCAAGAAAGTATGCGAACGTCATGTTGTCAGTGTACTTTTCCAGTACATTTTTGACAGTGCTCGAATAGTCGCGAATGAAGTTCTCCAAGCTCTAGAAAAATCCGTCAGAACGAAAGCCAACTTGATTCAATTCGATCTCATACCGCATAAGCGCTCTCCAATATCTTCGTCCGACGGAGTCTAAGGGTCTCTTGCCAGTGAACCCCCTTGCGATATTCTTTGTCTGGAACGGATTTGAACAATTCCACGAGAAACGATGCCGGGATACCACTGACCAGCTTCATCGGCTTCTCGCTTCGCCCGAACTGCACGAAGTGCAGTGTTTTCGGAACGTACACCCAAAGTCTCTTTGACTGTAGAACCCTTATCCAGGAATGTGATCAACTGGTTGAGCTGCTTCTTACCTGCGAAGAATCAGTCCAGATTGCGCGGATAGAAGAAAGTTTACAAACCATGTTGAGCAAAATCGGAAAATGTCGTGCCGGATGTCGATGGCGAACGATTGCGCGGCACGTGCGTGGTCCCCGAGGGCCTTCGATCGAGGGGTCGGAGAGGTTGGGGTGCTGTTATGGGGGTTCTGGAGGGCAAGACAGGATTCGAGCGAGAATTGGGCATAGAGGTGCCACCAGTTTCGCTATATGGGGCACTTGAAGGTTGAAAGGAAGCGGACGCGGCTGCAAGCTTGTAGTCCTGATTGTGGGTGAGCCGAGGTGAGCGAGGTGGGAGTTGAGCACTTCACCTCCACTTCTTGGCACTTCTTAAGGTAAGAGCGCTTCAGCTTGGGCAAGACGTTTTCTGCATAATCTGAGTACGCAGAACTGGATTCCTTGAGATCTTCCTTGATGCGTTTACGTGTGCGTTCTTGGGTTTCCTGTCAGATACCACTCAGACACGATAAACGCGCGGTACCCAAAAGGACACACCTTGAGAGTCATCAAGGTACTGACAGCATCCGAAGTGAGGGACGCGAGGAACGCTTGCCTCGTTTGGGCTTCTGTTGGAAGCAAATGAACACTTTTGAGGTTTGGATGGTGCCGTAAAAGGCGAACCTCTTTCTATATTATCTCTGACTTCACCCCACGCGCGGCGAGCGGTATTCATGTCTGTGCGATCGTCCAGAAAAGTATCGATAGACTTTGTTTTCCTGTGCAACTTGAGTAGAGAATCGACACTAACCAACGGGCGTCACTTTGAAAAGAGAGTTGGTGCAAGAGAGGCCCCGCTCACTATATTTCTTCTACACGCTTCCTGACGTACGAACGTTACCTCGAATCGTTGCATTAGTCACGGCGATGCATACCTTTCCTGGAAAAAGTTGAGAAAAGAGTCTGTGACGACCTTGAGATGGTGGTCAAACAAGGGTAATGGGCCGAACTGGAGCGATGGTTCCGATGTTGATGATCTGGGCTGAAGCACAGAATCGAAGGGGTCCGTCGTCGTCTGCGTCGACATCGAGGCTTGAATTGAAGCTGATCAAGTTCTCCTGACTGAACGTCGTACCCAACTTTTTCAAACAAGTACATACAACTCTAGGGACCCCGACGACTCTCTACATACATACGATCTAACTTAAGAGTCCCAATTTCTTCTCCATTTCCGAGTGAAGACTCTGGGGAAAGCCGTGCTCCATCCCTGGTATGGGGTGTCAGCAGCGTTGATCCAAGTGAGATCGGTGAACCAACCGAGGAAAAAGTCTGAGGGATCCAAGGTCTCGTCCCTGCCCATCAAGATGTCGAGGTGTATGTTACTCCGTGACATGCCTGGCATATGTGGATTCTGCGACGTGAACCGTCAACACGGAGATGGCGTCATAATCACGCGAGCTTACGGCGGCGACGATCTTTCGTTCCATGAGAAGACGTGCGGGTGCGTGCACCCCATACAGATTACGCAGCATGGTCAACTTGAGGCTGTCCTGCGTCTCTTCCCACTGGCAAACTCTATCGAACAACGTAAAGAAAAGGACATCAACGACCACTTACACGCGAGAGACGGGTTTCAATGTCGCCTCTTGATTTCGTTTCCGCGGCGATACTGCGTGGGCCATACTGGAGGGTGTCATGAAGTCCAAAGCTGTTCGCCTTGGTGGACACGGAGGCGATATTTGGTTCTGGGTGTGGTACGATACGCGAGGATGGTTCCTGTATGGTGTCAGACCGGGTCCGTTGGTTAGATCGTGGACGTACCATGGCGGTAAGAAACAAAGCGACGCGTCAGGCTGATCGCGTGACGAACAATTGTGACTCGAGCCTGTGACAGATTGAGCACCCACCTCCTCGTCAAGGTACAAGTGTACACCCACGACTCTTCTCCCCCTTCGAAACCAACTTGTTCAGTAACTCATTTCGACCATTTCTAGGGTTTAAAAGTGTCCGTATCATGTCTAGCAGACATCCACGCTCTTCCAGCATCCCAGTTCGTGGTGCAGCCCCACCCCAAACTCGACACATTGAATCCGTAATCTCCATACCCTTCTCCACCAGCCCCACCCAGTCTCGCCCTCGTATGGCAAGCCATGGATGGCCCCCGCGCAACTCCCCAGGAACTACCGGTATCCCACATGGTGTCCGTGCAAGCACCTCCGTCACCTCCAGTCCCCCCGCTCGTCCCACCTCCCGCTCCTTCACTCATTCTTCGGTCCTATCCGGACGTGGCATCACATCCCCGTACACTCTCTATGAACCTCGTGTGATCAGAGCTGACTCAATTCGCACGATGGATACGATATGTCCCCATAATTCTTTTGCATCATCTAGCTCCCCGACCCGTACGAGGCGGTCAAGCTCTGCTGGTGTTAGGCCCCGCAGTACGCAAAGGTCATCTATCGCATACATCCCAACTCTCACAGAGACAGTCCCGTTTCCACGTCCAGCCTATCTGGAACATTCCGCCCTTCGGCATTTATTGCAGACCGAATCATCCTCGTTGATTTCTCCCCGCAAAGCAGACCCGATCATGAGACTAGATTCCATAGGGGGGAGACGTGTTCAACGGTCACCGTCGTATGACAGTGACGACGACGACATGAGCCCTCCCCGTGAAATTCGCAAATGCACACCATCTCCTATGCCCGTCTCCCCACCAACCTTGTTGCTACCCACTCGCTGGTGCGATGAATACAGAAGCCAACATCTGAGCGTGTGTAGAGATGGTCGAGAATTGATATATCAAGGTGAGCTACTACTCGATTCATATTCCCAGAAGTGACTTAGTTCCCAGGAGCATCCGGAGGCTCTGACAAAGATGCCGCAACAGCCCGTACCGCCGTGCCTGTGCCACCCGCTTGTGGGATATTCTACTACGAAGTAGAGATCACCAGCAAGGCTTCCAAGAGGTATGTTCCCCTCCCCTTCTGCTGCGTGCCCGTCCTCACGCTCGGCACTTAGTCGCATAAGCGTTGGGTTTGCCATTCCCTTGCCAGTATTTTTGGAATTAATGACATGTAACCCCCAGCTTCATCACGCGTGACGTTAGAGTATCGCGCCTTCCTGGATGGGAGAAGAACTCGTGGGGGTACCACGGAGAGAGCGGTACCATATGTTCCGGGGACAAGAACGGGTTACCATTCGGGACGACGTTTGGGGGTATGTGCGGTGCGAGTTCGCGAACGAACGAACGATTCTAACTCGGTTTGCCCTAGTGGGTGATATCATTGGTTGTGGCATCGACTTCACGCAGAACAAGATGTTCTACACCAAGAATGGCACTCTTCTCGGTATGCTCGAGCTGAACGGGGTTGCCGTTGTGACCAACAAGCATCTCTAGGCACAGCATTCGAGAACGTTGGCAAAGATTGCGAAATCTTCCCAGCTGTCGGACTCTGCTACACTAACGAATCCATTCACGCCAACTTTGGACAGGAAGTCTTCAAGTATGACATTGAAGACCACGTGCTCCAACAACGCAATCATACATGGGCCAAGATTCAATCTAGTCCCTTGACATGGCCCCCAGAGAGGCTGCGGTCGCATGACGTGCCTGCTCTTGCTAATATGGCCGATTCCGTCGCCGATCCAAGCGACAAGATTCCACTTAATGAACTCGTCTTGTCTTATCTCTCCCATCACGGCTACGCACGGACAGCACGTGCGTTCGAATCTCAATGCCTCGCTCGTGGGGGACTTCCTGCTCACACACCAGGCGTCGCATGCGCACCAGAGCTCGCCGCGGCTCCTCCAACGTCTACAGATGACTATGTTATGGATATGGATATGGGCGACGGCCCCTCGACCGCTTCTGCACCCAGACGAGCTGCCCTGACCCCGATTCCGGCTGACGACATCGAGCTCCGTACTCACATCATCCAATCTGTCGTCGCTGGCGACGTGGACACCGCGCTGGTGGCGACCCGAAACCACTTCCCGCTGGCACTCCAGGCGGACGCAGGCCTGATGTTATTTAAACTTCGATGCAGAAAGTTTGTCGAGCTCGTACTGGAGGCAGCAGAACTGAAAAAGAAAATGACAGCAGAGGAGACTGAGATGAACGTGGAGGGCTATGGGCCTGTATCCAGGTCTATATCCGGGTCGGTCCTGGGATCTGTGAGCGAGGACACGGTGGGTAGCGATGGCGGGGTGATGGTAGATGGGGTGGGTATGGACATTGATGATGGTGAGGCAGAGGTTGATACACCCGATGTGAGCGGGCGCAGAGGGATGGGCGTACCTGGGAGTAGCGCACCGATCGCCATTGGACCAAGTCGTAAGCCTTCTGTCGTCTCGCTCTCTTCCACGAGTAGCTGGGCTGGTGCAACGGCCGCCCAGTATGGGACCGCGCTCGAGAAGGCCGTTGCATACGGCCAGGAATTAGAGTCGGATTACAAGAATCGCGCGGAAGTCCGCGCGATATTCAAGCGAACGTCGGTGATCATGGCCTACGACGATCCGTTGGAGGCTGGAGGAGATGCAGCCGAGGTTGCAGGGCAGGCTGCGAGGGTGGCCCTCGCTACCGAACTCAATCAGGCTATTCTGCGTAAGCAGGGTCGTTCAAGTGCGTGCGAGGGCTGACGTCTTGCATAGAATCCCAAGGGCGTCCGGCGCAACCTTTGCTTGATCGGTTGTACCGCCAAACTGCGGTATGCCTTACCCAGCTAGCGTTGATGGGCAATGGTGCTGCAGCCTTTGCCGACATGTCCAAAGAATTTCTGGATGCCTGACGGCGACCAAGGTTGGCGCTCGCTTGGTTTTCTGGTGCTGATGCGGTCGCAATGACACCAACCGAGGACATTGTAATGTAATTTAATGTACCAATGCGAGCAAAGAAACCCACTTCTCGAGAACGCTTGGCCGATGAAAAGTGTGAATACCATGTTGCATCTGTCATTACAGTATAGTGTATACGATAATGATACAAGGATGGGACGACAAAAGCAGGGATTGGTGTGGGTACTCGCGTGCGTTGCAGAATTGTCAGTGTGGATGCTATGCGACAGTAAAAGATTCTCCGCATCCACAAGCATCCTTGATATTAGGATTGTTGAATACAAATTTGGAGCTATAGCAAACGTCATGAGCACGTTCGGCCCCCGGGGGACACAGGAACGCGTACCTCAGCGCATCCTCTTTCCAGTCCATTTCGCTACCAATGATGGAAAATAATGCTTTGCTGTCTATAAGCACCCGCACGCCGTCTTGTTGGACGACTTCGTCGAATTTTTCGGGTTTATCGACATATTCTAGATGGTAGGAAAGTCCGGCACAGCCCTTGTTCCGCACTCCAATACGTATGAGCTGAGGCGTTGGGCCATTTAGGAGAGCGCGCAGTCGCAACACGGCTTCGGGTGTCTATCCCACCGGTCGACTCCATCAGCACGATGCACATAGAATGAGAAAGGGGGTGGGACGTACGATGGCCAGGGCGGCCTTGGTAGACCGGATGGTCGGTCTCGGTCGCGGGGCTTTGGGCACAGGCGGTGGGCGTGCAGCGACCTGCGGCGATGCGGCATCAGCAGATACGGCTTCCCCTGTGGGCACGACGACGGGTGGTGCATCCTCGAAGAGTGGTGGTCTGGTATCTGGGATGGAGGGCGTGTGAGAACTCGGGCGGGAGAGTGCAGACATCATGGCATGGCGGTGAGATGTCAAGACGAGTGCCAAGCGGTGAGTCGTCGAGAGGGACGAGCGGGTGAGCGTAGACAACATGGACGGTGCGGGTCAAGGAGGAGGTATTTGGGGATGACTAATCACTTCACTAGACATATTGGCTCGTGTTCATTGGTTAGCTTTGTCAGTGTCTATCTCCACTACCATGTCGACCGTACTCGCGACTCAGGTCAGAAAACACACTACCGCACGGCCGACCAAGGCAGCCGGGCGTTACTGGAAAGGAAAGGCTCCAAAGGGTGTCGCGGAAGCACCATCAGACTCTGAGGGAGAAGAGGAGCAAGAACAAATACTAGAAGAGGGTGATGTTCCAATTGGGGGCGATGAGGACATTGTAGGGGAAAAGGAGGAGGAGGAGGAAGAAGAAGAACCATTGCTGACACGGACAGCTCAGCTCAAGTCTGCGCGCACGCTCAACGTCTCGCTCAAGGACGTCAGCATCTCTCAAGATGGCAAAGTCTTCGTCGCTGGTCGCGAAGAGTCTGGAAGAACAGTCATGGAAGAAGGTGCGTCACGAGATGTAGTGTCCTGTTCTCTGTTCTTACCACTCGTGTCGTGTAGAAGAGGAGGAAGAGCCTGAAGAACAGGTTCATGGGGGGGAGGAAGAGGAGGAGGCGAGCGTTCGCGCACATTCGTGTAGTTTATGGCTAACCATGTTACTTAGTCGAGCGAAGAGGAATCCGAGTCTGAGGAGGAAGAAAAGCCAAAACCACTCTTCCGACCAGTATTTGTTCCCAAGTATGCCATCGTTCACTCAAAGTCATGTTTGTTAACACTCGATGTGCTACAGGCGCGGTCGCGCGACCATAGCCGAACGTGATATGATCACTCAAGAGGCGGAAGAGATGCAACGGCAAAAAGAGCTTGCTGCTGAACAGCGCAAGAAAGAGAGTCACGATTTGGTTGCCGAGAGCATCAGAAGAGAACTGGCAGAGAGTGCGTCCCGCGTGCGTTCGACATGCTTGATGACTGACGACGCGCGTAGAGGAGAAAGAGGACATCATTCAGGATGTAGATGATACCGATGGGCTCGACCCTGAAGCAGAGTTCGAGGCATGGCGTTTCAGAGAACTCGCGAGGATCAAGAAAGAAAAAGAGGAAGAGCTCCAGCGTGAACAAGAGCGAGAGGAAATTGAACGGAGACGCGCACTTCCGGAGGAACAACGGTTGAAGGAGGATCTGGAACGTGCCAACAAACTTAGAGATGAAAAACCAAAGGGTCAACAGAAATTCCTCCAAAAGTATTGGCACAAGGGTGCCTTCCACCAGGCGAGTCGGCCCACGATGAAAAGTTGCCAACACTGATCGGGTACGTCCGCAGGATGACGACATCCTCAAAAGGCACGACTTTACAGAAGCAACGGAGTCCACGGTCGATGTATCACTCCTGCCGCAAGTGATGCAGGTCAAAGACTTTGGAAAGCGCAGCAGAACCAAATATACACACCTCTTGGATCAAGATACTACTGTAGGAACCGGTGGCTTTGGGGGCATAGGTCCCGTCAGATCGGGCGGTTATTCTACAGAAAGTGGAGGCTGTTTCTTGTGTGGCGGGCCACATCTTAAAAAAGGTAGGACACAGTTCCGCCATACCCGTTCTTTTACTCACACACTCTCGAGACTGTCCTCAAAATACCGGGGTTCTCCCTATCCGAGGATCCACGGCATCTGGGCCTCAAGGTACAACAGCAAGTAACCAGGGCGGTAGGGATACGTGGCGTGACAAGGAGGACCGGGGGGACGGACGAGATCGTCGATCTCCCAATCGGGATAGACCGCGGCGCCTAGATAATGAGCGTGAGGAAGGGTGGGGAAGGAGGGACCATGGCTATCGCGACTCTCGAACTGGCAATCCACGCTCATATTCGCGGTCTCGCTCACCGCATCGAGATAAGCGAGTAGCTGTGGATTACGATCGGGACAACTACAGAGACAAGCGTCGTCGCGTAGATTGAATGTAAGTCCACTTTGACATATTTGCGTGACTTGCTGTACAGGCTCGTGTGCGAAGTTCACATGGACACACCTATTTGTGCCTAATAGAGTCCCAGATCACCGCAGTCGACCCGCGATTCCTATTTCATGCAGGTGGGCTTCTAACACTTGCTGTGTTTCCGTGCGACGGATCGATTGTTATCGATAAGCGATTAAAACCCGCCCAAGTGTCCCTGCTAAAAACCCCGTCGTGTTCGCCTGTCTGTTATAACCCAGTTGACAGGTGTCTCATTCTCCCTGAGCACTATCACGATAGTACTACGGTGAGCGATCTCCTCTTATTAAATCTACACGCACTGAACTGTGGAAATATTAGTATTACCAGATCATGGATATCTTTATACGTGGAGTGGCGCTTGCTGCGACGGAAGACGACATCAAAGTTGAACTTGCCAAGATATTGCACAATGCGCCGTTTCCGCGTTCGCCCCTGCTGAACTTCCAGGTTACGCTTTTCAGGAAACACAACGGACGCGGCAAGACTGGCATCCTTACCATTCCGATCGAGAACGCCGGACGCACCTTTCTCAATGTTTACGGTGTAACCGGTGTGCCTGTCAAAGGTCCCAGAGTGCTCTTTTCCTTGAGCAACAAACCTTTGAACACGGAGCGGGTTGCGATACTCATGTCGACAGAGTGGAAGGATCCGCAACAGCTCCAGGTGGAGAGAGACCAGCGCATCCGTGAGGGCACGCCTTATGAACTCAGCTCGTTTGCCTTTGGTCGCTTCCTCGCTGATGGATCCTTTTCATCCGAGTTCGTCGCTGAGGGGACGGCCGACATTGCTTGCGATCTTGAGCGTCGCCAGGTGCGCTTTACACTTCGCAAGCAAGGTCGCCGCTCCGATTGGGGCTCGGATGATCTCATCATGTACATGCACGAGTTGACGCTCGACTCCACCACCACCACAATCGTCTCTTATCCGCCAAGGTCGATTGTCTCTATCGTCGAGAGCAACGCAACGCAGGATCCTATCCTCTTCATCAAGGCCAATTCTTTCCCGTTCTTTTCCATCGAGACCACCTCTTCCATCCGGGACCGCGTTGATTCTCGTCGCTCGCAGGGGCTTGTCCCCGATGTCCAGATGCCCCCGGGATGTTTCAATCTGGCATGCACGTTCGCCGACGAAAGTGAGAAGAGAGCTTTCGCATGGGCATGTCAGACTAGATTGCACCTCCGTCGCGATTCTAGGCACAACGCTGTCCACGTCCGCGACAACACTTCGAGCTATCAAAGTACAGGTCCGATTCTTGACTTTCTCAAGGATTTACCCTTTGAGGTCGCATTTGAGGTCGACAAGGCTGTTGCAAACTGGACGCTCACCCACAGGGATGCTTTATCCTTGAGGCAGAGGTTGGATCGCCTGTGCAACGAGTACGGCGAAGCGGCAGCCTCCATCTTTAGAAAGTTTACCTCTGCTCTGGAAGATGAAGGGGTAAACAGGCAGCCGAGACGTAGCCGTCGATCCAGGCGGCACCGCAATGCACCCACGACGCTAGAAGGGCGTCTCAACCACGCGATCGAGCTCTATCTGGAAGAGCAGGCGCGGCCGAGGGGACGACTCGCGCCTGCGCTTCCCAGTCCCGCTGTCTCTTACACGTACCATATGATCCTCACCCCAACACGATACATCCTCGAAGGACCTGTTGTCGATCAGTCCAACAGCGTCCTGCGCCGGTTCGGACACCACGAGTGTTTTTTGCGTCTTTCCTTCCAAGACGAGAACGGGTCGAAGCTTCGGCGAGACCTCGAGACCTCGATCACGGAATTACTCCTGAAACGGTACCGACCCGCTTTGCTCCGAGGTTGTTCTGTTGCGGGAAGACAATACGAGATGTTGGGATACTCTATGAGTGGCCTCAAGGAACACTCACTTTGGTTTGTCACCCCGTTCTACGACGACCAATGGAGACGGATGGATGCAAAGACGATTAGGGAGAGTCTCGTGAGTTCTGTCTGAGCAGATGTCCTCGGTCTTGTTGACTCTCGTTTCACAGGGAGACTTTTCTCGCTTGATATACCAACCTGCCAGACTCGGGGCCCGCTGGTCCCAGGCATTCTCAGCCACGGACCCCTCTATTCGCCTCTTGGCAGAAGAGATTCAGCGGATCGATGACATCAAGTCGCCAGCAAACAAAGTCATGACGGACGGATGCAGCCCCATCTCTGTGGAGCTCGCGAATGCGATCTGGAGAGGGAATCAGGGGGCGAAGAAACGACCCATGCGGGGCAAGGCACCCTCCGCCTACCAGTTCCGTCTGGGTGGTGCCAAGGGCATGGTCGTGCAGGACCCTACGCTGCCAGGGAGGGTCGTCTGCTTGCGGCCTTCTCAGGTCAAGTTTGAGGCGCCCAGTAACCTTACGTTCGATATCCAGTCGACGTCTCTCCGACCCAAGGCCATGTTTTTGAACCGACCCTTGATCGTGCTGTTAGAATACCTCCAATCAAGCAGCGAGCGTATCCTCGAGTTGCAGGCCAATTCTATCAAGGAGGCGCAGTCTATCCGGAATTCGTTTAAGAACGCGTCCAAGGTGCTTCAGCAGCACGGGATGGGTTCGTCATTCCGCCTGCCATCGTTGTTTAACAACATGTCGTCGCTGTTGGAGTTGAAGACGTACGAGGAATCGAGGGAAGATGGATTGTACAATGACTTGATCGCCAATACGCTGCACTGCGTCGAGACGCACATCTTGCGCGAGCTCAAGTACCGTGCGCACATTGCTGTTCCTGACTCGTTCACTCTGCTTGGGGTGTCTGACGAATGGGACTGCTTGGCCGAAGGAGAGATTTATGCGACGGTTTACGACGAGAAGACGAAGGTGTCCAAGGCGATCACCGGGACGGTCGCTATCACGCGCAGCCCTCAGATACACCCTGGGGACATACAAGTCGTGACTGCGGTGAGAAGGAAAGAGTTGCAACATCTGACGAACGTTGTCGTGTTCTCGTGCAGGTAGATGTGTCGAATGAGGCATGATCCGGGTCGGCTAACACTGATCGCTAGGGGTAACCGACCGCTGTCATCGTACCTTGGAGGAGGGGATATGGACGGGGATGATTTCAATCTCATCCTTGACGTTAGTGTTTCCATTTTTGTCACGTGCTTTGTGTGCTGAGAGGGAGTAGCCCAAGTTGATTCCGCAGAGGGTCAGCACTCCGGGCGAGTATGTCTCGCTTCCGATCAAGCAGACTTCGTATCCTTGTGGCATCGAGGACGTGGTCGACTTTATCTTCAACTACGTGAGTGGATCTAGGTAGCGCGTTCTCGTTCTAATGGTACCTTAGATTGAGTCAGACCTTGTCGGCCACATCGCTATCAGTCATCTTCGTTTTTCTGATCTGGCAGACCCCTCTTGCAATGATTGCCTCAGGTTGGCTGAGCTCGCTTCACAAGCTGTCGATTTCCCAAAGACGGGAACGCCAGTCACTTTCCAGGATCTCCCAAAGTCACGAAACCAAGAAAAGCCCGACTTTCTAGCTCGAGAGGGGGCTGATTTGGATTCGGGGAGGTTCTACAAGAGCACTAAACTACTTGGAACGTTGTTCCGTCGGGTTCCGATCAAGGACTGGATGCCAGGAGAGTGGGACGACACTCATACACCGTCTGGAGGAGATACCATCGAGCAAGCACTGGAAGAATTTAACTTGTACCGAATCGGGCTCAGTTTGGCTCTACCATCGACCGAGCTGCAAGAGGAGATGGAGTATTTGCTGGAAGACTATTGCGAGCGTCTGCTAGCGATCGCGGCAACGCACACGATCTCGAAGAACAAGGACATTTACGTATCAGAATCTGAGCTTGTAAGTGGGACGATCATGGCCAACTGGTCGGACCATCACCGGAGACGGGAGGCGGTCGGTGCGATGAATCTCCAGGTGGGTGTTCGGTCCGGTTGCCGATGCGGAGCCTGATGTACGAGACAGACGCACGACCTGGTTCGTGCGGTGAGAGCCGAGATGCGTGCGGGCGACGTAGCGGAACAGGAAGAAGAAGAGGACGATGCGTCGTACGATGACTCGTCGTACACCAACGAAGATGACTATTACCAAGAGATGCACCACATCGCGGAGATGTTCAAGCGTGCGTGGGCTGCGTGGTGTGTGGCGGAGGAGGTATTGAGGGAAGAACCGGGCAAGTACGGACCGCAGAGTTTTGGGTTGATCGCGTTGGGGCGTATGTTGGAGTTGATCAAAGCGAGTCAAGTTTGGTTCGGGTACAATTAAAAAGTAACAGAGCAGGATAGTTCCGTGCAACGTGGAGACGGAGAATGCCGAATGTGATAACATCATTCCAAATTTAGTAGTCTATGTGATTTCATAAAGGGAGATTGTTCCAAATGGGGAAGTCTTGCATTCGATGTGACATGTCAAAAGGGTATGAAAGAGATTCTGATATAAATCGACTCTTGCGAAAAAAAAAAATGAACGCGTCTCATCATGTTTCCTTTTGACTGTCCTCTCATCACCACCAACGATGATTGGCCCGTCTTTGACGACGTCCTCGTTTACACATTCTCCCCCTCCTCCTCCTCCTCCCCCTCCATCGAATCAGACCCTCTCCCATCCACGTTCCCCTCCGCCGCCACGCTCGCAGCCATGCCCATTCCCCCGTCGCGCTCTCCACCGCGCAACAAGAACCCCGATCACATTCCCCGTCCACGCAACGCGTTCATGCTCTTCCGCTCTGCCTTTGCCGCCGCTCAAAAGATCAGCGCAAAGATCGAGCACGACAACAGACATATCACCCGCATCATCGCACACTGCTGGAACCGTCTTTCCGAAGCGGAGAAACAGGTCTGGCGCGACAAGGCTGCAGCCGAAAAGGCCCAGCATGCGGAACGCTACCCCAACTACCGCTTCAGTCCCACCGGGCGTGCCAACAGACCCATCAAGCGCAACGTGCGCAGGAATGGCGTCCAGGATGTCAAGCGCTGCGAGAAGCTCGCCGAGTTGGTCATGGCTGGCAAGCTTGGCCAAGAATTGGAGACCGCCGTCAAAGCGTTCGATGCTGAACGCCACACCACCGAGCATGTGGACACGTTCACAAGTGTCGATGAACACGCGACGCGCGATCCACCCATCCCTGACGTCCCACCTTTTCTCAGCCCTTTGTTGCCTCCCGCCACGATAGCGTCACAAACCGACCCCGTGCCTGTGCCCGAAGTGAGTCACCGAATACACGGATCATGACCTCCTATAACGACTTTCTAGCCTCCTGCGTGTACCACGATCACAAACCAGGTCGAGCCAGAGACGTCCTACGGTCTTTCCGACGCAAACGATATGAACTCTCTGTTCGGACTTGGCCATCAGCAGAGCTATCCGCCCAGCACACCCAGCGGTGTGTCCTCTCCGAGGTCCATTCCCGCATCCAATCACTACCAGTCGGTATGGCGCTTCCAAAGCAGCTATGCGGGATTAGAGCAATCCGTCCCGGACTTGTCTCTTTTTTCATGGAACCAGTCAGACAACTTTTCATACTACAACTAACAGGACGCTCTGAGTTATTGATTCACTTAACCTGCTCCTACACCGAACTAATCTACGCCATTACCCCTGTCACATGACACTTGTAGTTTCTCTTGTATTTACGAACATGAATTCTACGGGATTTCGCTCGATGATCGGGAGAGTCCTTCAAACGCTGTCACGCCCATCTTGCCAAACACCGTCGCACACCCGACCACCTTGGCACCAGCACGATGCATCCGAACGACCGCCTCTGGCGACGTGACACCCCCAACACCAATGACGATGATCCCTCGCAACCCAGGATCTTCAGACTCTGCCAGCAGCGTCGAGATCGTGTGCACATTCCCGAGCGATAACGCATGGATCGCTTCGCCCGCGAGACCCCCAACACCAGATGGCACCGCAAACTCGCCCGTACCGCCATCAACCTGATCTGCAAACAGCAGACTGTTCCCGACTGTGTTGGTGCACGTCACGAACGCAAACGGGTTCACAGACACGCCCAACTCGGGGTCAATCTGCGAGTACCCAGCAATAGCCTGAACCACGTCAGCGATGTGTGTGCGCACGACATACGGCGGGAGCTTGATCCCGATCGTGAGGCTCCTGTCTTTCCAGAAGAACTCGGCAAGGACGTCAAGGAGCGCCGCGAGCGCCGAACAGCCGGGGTCGTACGAGGGTGGGGGGTGGTGGGGTATGTTGGGACAGCTTGCGTTGAGCTCGACAGCGACGCGGGATGCCCAGCCTGGGTGCGCGGCGCGAAGGCCTTGGATTGCGTTGAGCATCAGACGGAGGTCGCTCGCGTGTGCTTCGGTGATGCTGATGATGAACGGCTTGGTCGAATTGGGCGTGCGTCGGAGGATGTCACGGACCCATCCGCCTGGGCCGACGTAGCTGTAGAGCGGGTGCGGGGAGTAGCCGTAAGAGTTGACGGAGGAGAGCGAGTCTTTGAGGAAGGCTACCTGGGCATGATGAATGGGTGTGTCTCGAGAACGCATGAATGAGACTCACCGTGTGAGAGGCATCTTCGCTGAAACCGCCGAGCGTGGCCGTTCGAGTGGTGACTGCGCCCGTGTGGGGACAGTCGAACAGAGCTGCAAGCTGACGCTCATCCGAGGCCCATGCACAAGAGGTGTTTATGAGGGGAGGGGAGATGGTAATGTTGCGTACGGCGACCATGGTTGCGGTACAAGCAGTGATTCCCATTGATGAGACATCATTATCGCGTCGGGAGAGATAAGATTAGATCAAACGACTATGGTACGATAACAGAGGCGATGTACGGTTACTTGAGTACTTGTTCTCGCTCTAGTACAGACTGCTCCAGCTTGATCAGGATGGTGGTGCGGGAGGGATATTGTTGAGTGGGTGTGCTGTGCGCGGTCACTCTGGCCGGCTGTAGGCAATGAGGGGGACGTGTGTAGAAAACAGAGGATACTTACGAAACCGAGGCCATCGAGGACGGCCTCGACGATGCCTGCGGTAAAGGAGGAGCAGCTGAGGGTGGAGAGGTCCCTCGGTACGGATATATGGCGTTCGATGAGAGGATCATTGTCGACGATCATGTCTGTGCGGGAGTCAGAGAGTGGGGAAGCAAACGAAAAGAGGCATGCATTCGTCTTCGTTCTCCACGCTCTTTTCGATCGCGTCTGCGGGTCTACCGAAGACAGCACGCCATACTTGGGTGTGGATGGACATGAGCGCCGGGAGGAAGCGTACTTCGCGTTTCGGGGTTTTTGAGGAGGACTCGGCGCGCCAGGTCATGAGCTCGAGGACGCGTGCCCCAACGCGGTATCCGAGGGTGTTGAGCCTGCAGGGGGTGAATGGCACGCAGCGAGACAAGGCAGAGATACGGACCTGCGTTCGAGGTCGTTTATACCGCCGACACGTTTTTGGGTATACTGGACCGTCTCGGAAAAGAGGAAAGCGAACGCCGATGCAGATATCTCTGCTGTGCGTGTCTTGTTGAGGTTGCGATCATAGATGTTTGGGCGAGCTGCGGGCTTGTGTTGTGCGAGGGTTGTAGAGATGGAAGGTGCTGATGAGAGCGAGAATCTGGGCGATGCGGTGGTGGTAGGGGAGAGATGATCTGGCGAGGAGAGCGAGAAACGGGACATGACCGTCGTCGTACAAGTAATGCTATTCCACGTGACACTTTCCTTCATGTCCTCCTCGTCCGTTCTCTCCCCATCCGATCTTCAACAACACATTTACAACTCTCTTCTCCACGCTAGAACTCCGGATGTCGTCCTCGACGTAACTGGAACTTGGAGAGCACGCTACAAACTACACAGGATTGTTCTCATCCGTGCAGTCTGTTCCTGCCTCCTTCTCTCCGTCCCCATGCTCACATTTCTCTAGGGCTTCTTCGCCTCCCTGTTCACCGCAGGTTTTCTCGAGTCTTCCAGCTCGGCTGGCCTTCAGCATGTCAACATCGTTTTCGACGATCATAATATAACTCGCCCTGGTACGTCTCCCACCACCTGCCTGATCATCGCGCTTACCGCCCATCCGCAGCATTCGAGTACGTACGTCCATCCTTCTCTTCGTCCACAGCTCACGCTTTCTAGGATATGCATCGCACGCCTCTACGGCGGTGGTCCTCCCCTCCACGTGTCCCCCGCCCTCATCCCGTCTGCCTCCCATCCGCTCACTCCATCCTTTCCCGGCCCGGCGCCTCCGGTCGATCCCCCGCGTGACCACCACCCCGCAACGCCCTCCTTCCTCCTCTCCCTCCTCGCAACCTCTGTCTACCTCTCCATACCCTCTCTCGCCTCCCAGGCCCTTGCTTGCATCCTCAACACCGTCGGTCCTTATACGGTCATCCCTTACCTTCAATTCGCCACCGGCACTGCCCACGACCTTCCGACAGAACACGACCTCGATGCCGCCGTCGGCCTCGAACACATCGCAGAGATCCCCGAGCCCTCGGAACCACCTTCGCCCTCGGACTCTCACGATGTCCTAGCTGACAAGCTGCACGATCTTGACGTACAAAAGGAGGACCCTGCAGATTCCGATTCCGAATCAGAACCAACAGAGCGTTCCAGATTCTCTCCCTCTTTCAACTATGGCGCCGTTTCGGATAAGATCGGTGAGGCTGCCGCATGTTGGCTTGCCAGGTGGGGCCCGGACATGCTCCCAAATGAGGAAAAGGCATCCCGTGTGCGTGACTCGCCACTGGCACCCATTCCAACCCAACCCCCAGCCCCGCGGCGTCGCGCGGATACTTTGCCGTCTCGTCCGTCCCTAGACGAATCCCTGCCTACTCCCCATCGCGTCCCCCTCATATGGGCCAAGGGCGGACTTACTTCCACCTGGATACGGGAACTCGTCTCCTCTGATGCCTTGTTCGTCAAGGGAGAGCGCGAGCGATACGACTTGGCTCGCACCGTCGTCGAACTACGGAGAAGGCAAGGAATCGATGACGACGAAGAAACGGACTGGGAGACAATCTTTCGCGACGGCATCTATTACACAAACATGGTATTATCACTCCTCATGTGTCTTTGCGTGCTTCATTGACATATTCCGCTAGCTCGTCGATGATCTCATTGAAATCTCACGAGACATTTCTCCAACGACCGGCCGACCGTTTGTACCGATATCCATCTTGCAAGTTGCGCACTGGTCTCAATCTTTGCTTCGCTGCCAGATAATCGCGGGGCCCAAAGGTAACTCTTCGCCTTCATCTACTCCATCGTCCACCCGCGACAAGGAACTGGGGTTCTGCCTTAGCACTGCCGACATCCTTTCACGACTTTCGGACTCGCCTAAGCAACAGTTCACCTTGTCCACCATAGACGAGAGGGACAAGCTATATTACCCAGTCGCTCATGATTCGTCATTACGCATCGGTGACAGCAACGGTATCGATGGTGCATCCATGGATCAATTATTTGACCCGCCTGCTCCGCCCGATCGCAAATCATCATCGCGTGTCACAACCTCAGAAACAACATTCTTTGGTCTCAAAGCAGAACGAAAGAGTGCCACCGAGTGTGTTGCGAGCGATGCAACAGGAAAAGCTCGCTGGTCACCGTATCCCCCTTACCGCTTCGCAGTCGAGTTTTGGGACATTGATGCACTCAAAGAAAGGTCTCGACTGCATTCTCGCACGATCTGGTATGCAGGGAGCTTGTTCAATGTATACGTCCAAGTCGTGCGTAGGAAGGGGATTCAGCTGGGTATCTATCTGCACCGACAGTCGACCGTCGATCCCCTCCCTGCGCCTTCCGCACCGGTACACACAAGCGCTCGAGGCGAGCGTAACCATAACAGAGTCCCCTCGCTTCCACAACAGATCCTCTCCTCTGTCTCGTCGCCCATCATCCATCACTCCCCCTCGGTTCAACCCATCCGGAGTGCGACACCCAGCTCTCCTCCGTCGACACCGTCCAGTCCTCCCGTGCCCTACCGATCTGCCGGGAACGCTGTCCCAGCGACAGTTCCTCCGATCTCCCCCGCACAACCCTACAGAGACCCGCGTCCATCCGTTTCTGCGTATTTTTCCGTCTCCTGCACCAGTACAACGGGGTCTTCCATCACACGGTTCACGAGCGTACCCGACGTGTTTAACATTGGTCAGAGCTGGGGCTGGAAATCGAGCTCACTCCGGCCGGAGGAGATGGGCGAGGTCGGGGCGGATGGGCAGCCTGTCAAGTCGCCCGTGCCTGCGCCCAAGGAGCTTAGCTTGAGAGCGACGGTCGTCTTGGGCGTCGTATAGCGTTATTCTTTCCTCTTCCCATCTTTCTTTGATTTCATGAACATTTCCATGTTTTCGATCTACGTTGTCACATTCTCTCCGTAGATGCTGGTTCCCTACTGATCTACTTTTACAAAACTGTTGTCTACATATGGATCTTTTCCTGCCACTAATTTTCATCATTTCTAAGGGATGTAACCTGCTTGGAAGGTCGTCCTTGAATCTATGGGGTATAATCATCTTCCCCTGACTTTTTATTTTCGGGTGTGATGCTTTTCTTTTAACTTTTTTCCCCCTCCTTGTTTATCCTACGTGCGACCTTGGCATTGGCAGCGGTTGACGTGGCACCGCTTGATCAATGCTTAGGATACTGTTTTTCACTCGGTGGACGATGCGAAGGTGTTCTGGCAAGTGCCAATGACCATCGTCTCATCGTCCACTGGCACCTAGCGCCAACGACTGTTATCGAGCTCATTTGTCTGTTTATCGACAACACTTCGGTCGTCACTAAAACGTGAGCAAGAAGGCGATCACCACTTGCCTACAAGAAGCAAGCCTTTGTAAGGGTGGTAACCATTCGACGTCCCCTTTTGCCACCATCCCTTCGTTGAGCGTCTATCGACATCCAGAAACGTGAATTACACAGGATCATCACCTCTCGAGTGCTCAAACGGTCGTTGCCTTTACTTCACACCATGACTCAACCAAGTCTTGCCTCGAGAAGATTCAGACACCATGGTCAAGCCCGGGGCGATTTCCCATTGTCTACACAAGTCTTGACACTGGGAAAGGACCACATCGTCTCTTTTGCGGGCACAAGTCAATTCACCGCGCAAGGTGTTTCTGCGTGTGGCCTCGCTGCGTTCAACTTTGCCAGGATTGGGTTTCGAATCGAACAAAGCAAGATGAGCCTCGCGGATATCCTGGACGGATTGAGTACGAGGGAGGTCATCGAGGTGAGTGGCGCCACATGGATGCTGTCGTGGATCCAGTGGCTGCCAGCTTCACAAGCGCGATCTTGGTCGCTGACGGATCCGATCCCCCAGGAAATCGTGGCTATTTGTGCGGGATGGTCTAGTAATCTACATCTAGAGGTCGACGAGATATACAAGCTTCCCGTCTTCAGTCGATCCCTCGACCTCGAGTACACCGAGTATGGCCGTCCGCGGCCGAAACACTTTCAGACTATCCTCGGGTACGTTGTGATCGTTCTTTTGTGCCTCTGTCCGGGAATAAACTCATCGTGTGTTGCCACCCTCCCAGAAACATGAAAAATCTTGAGCAATCGGCTGTGATGATCATCACGCGTCCACCTGAAATTATCGCTTGCTTCAAGTTTGTCAACCCGAACGCGGATTCGTATCCAAGGGTGCCCGACAATCCGCTTTTCGTCGTCTTTGACTCCCACCCTCGTCCTTCGCACCCGAATGGAGCTGGCTTATTGTTTAGCACCTCGATAGAGAACACGGCACGGATGCTGAGCGATATCCTGCCTCCAATGGACGAGAGTATCTTTGCCTCGGACGATTTCCAGTGGCAAGCGCAACTCCTTGCGAATTGCTCGGCGCACGTCTACGTCGCCAAGCACCCGCACAGGGATTACGAGGAGGCTGTGGTCCAGTCCAGCTTATCCATACTCAACCTCCGCGCGCAGATCTCGGAACTTAGGCGAGAAAACACGGAGCTTGGCTCTGGCAATAGGCAGCTCGAGGCGGAGGTTGATCGGCTTCGGAATTCGGTACGACGGGAACAGACGAAAGCGAAACTTGAGGCCTCCTATTCCCCGACGGCGATTGCAAATAGGTTAGGGCGCTCCTTCGGTCTTGTTAGCCACGCTGCTGCTGGTCCTTCTGGCACGGGTTCTAGCAGCGTACAACGGTCCAGCTTATACAGTCGCCCGACTCGTACCTTATCCACGGCTTCTGGCAGTCGTCGTGAACTTGCGCGTCCCTCCCGGAACGAGAGCGCTGGAGCGCAAAGCATCTTTGCCAATAACCCACCTCCCGTTCCTTCCCGACCGCCGCCTGCTTACAGCGATCTCGGATTTGATGGCATGTCGAGCAAAAATTCAGAGGATACCTGGACCCAGACCACAATTTTCGCGCACGAGCTCCAGCATGAATTTGATTCGGAAGACCAGCTGCTCCGTCGAGAACAGGACGAGCTCGCACAGTACATCCAAGCCACGTTTCAGTGCAAGATATGTATGGACGAGCTCCCAGAGGACGATGTCGCCAAAGTCGACGGCTGCGTGCACATGATGTGCAGGTCCTGTCTGAGGCAATTCGTTTTGTTAAAGATTCAAGAACATCGGTACCCGATATTCTGTCCCGTGTGTACTATCATGAAGGAGCACAAATCTGAGCCTGGTGGTATGCGTCGCGTCTTTCTATATCCTCATTGGCTCTGAATAACTTTGTTGTAGTGATTTCGAGGCTCTTGATCGAGCAACTCGGTATCAGTGAAGGACAGTCTCAGATCTTGACCGAGATGGAATTGGCCGAGTTCACCATCCAGATCCATTGTCGCTTGTACGCCACCATCTCTCTTGTTATGCTCTTTCTGTTTGTGACATGCTTCCAACAGGTGTCGACGTCCTGCGTTTGTGGACCGCGAAGACTACTCAGACACGATTAATATTGTGTGCCCTCAGAGCGACTGCCATAACGTGTGGTGCAAAAAGTGCGAACAGGCGATCGTCGTCGACGGCCCGAAACATTCATGCGACGGGTCGTCTGAGCTGGACCACCTGATGAAAGAAAAGGGGTGGAAGCACTGTCCGAGTACGTGAACGTCACCGCCTTCTTTTTCTCAGCGTCATGGTGCCCTGCCGGAACTCACAAACGATGTACAGATTGCACGACGCCGATTCTAAAGGAAACTGGATGCAATCACATGACGGTGTGTTTTTTTGTTGTTGCAGTCTCCATTGCCCGTCATTCGACGAATATTCATGTTTCTGGCAGTGCATCTCGCCCGGGTGCAACAGCCACTTTTGCTACATTTGTGGTGGCATGATCGTCCGATCTGCGCTCAACGAAGAGATCGGGCAGGCCGTGTCGGCACACTTTAGCAAGTGTCAGTTGTTTGAAGTCCCGAATTGACGATCAGGATGGGTGTTGTATTGTCTTCACGTTGGCGAGGATATGATTTGGACGGATATAGATGTGATCCAAGGTCTAGTTATTCACGCAGTGTGTGGCTGATAGACCAGAAAGTAGAGTAGGCACACATTCGAAAGATGTTGGAAAGTCGGCTCTACCTTTGTCTCCAACCGTCGGATCTTTGGAGAGATGTGGGTTGAATTATAATAAGATCCGCACTGCGGCCCTTGCCAGTCCAGGACTTGTCCATTCTCACACAGGATCTACGTACTCACAGCCCAGGCAATACGACACATGTTCGACAGCACGACTTGCCCTGGAGGGCACAGCTCCCGAGGCACGCGCATCTGGAGCCATCAGCGCAAAGGTCACGAGGAAGCCCTTGTCGCCGACTCGCTACACTCACGTTTCGTACGCAGACTTCAGAACGCAAACCTGAGTTGGGACTTGTCGGCTCTAGTCACAAGCGCGTACTATGCGGCGAGGGATGAATACGGAACATGAAGCGACTTCCCCTTCTGCTGGGACCTTTGCAAATCGAGTACTAGGACGTACCCTTGGCCTGATTGGCCGCACCATCGCTAACCCTTCTCGGGCGTCTGGCGCCTATAATACACCTGCTGTAAAACCTGTTGCTCCTGTGCGTCCATCTCCCTCCACCAGTATCACTGGGACAAGAAACGCCTTCGCCAACAACCCTTTCTTCATTCCCCCTGACCTTCCACCTGCCTACGACGACGATCGCGACAATATGTCAAACACAAGTTCAGACGTCCTCTGGGACCAGAGCGTCCTTTTTGCTCGCCAACTCCAAAATGATTTTGATCTCGAAGATCGTCGGCTCCACAAAGAGCACACAGAGCTCGCCGCGCAATACATGCAGACCACATTTCACTGCCGGATATGCATGGATGAGCTACTTGAAGAAGACGTCGCCAGAGTGGATGACTGCACACACACCATGTGTAGGACCTGTTTGAGGGACTTTGTTTCCTCGAAGATTCAAGAACATCGGTACCCAATATTTTGTCCGGTGTGCACCATCGCCGGGGATCACGAAACTCAGCCTGGTGGTACGCAGCGTTTATTACTCCCACATTGGTGATATGGACGATATTGCTGTGCAGTGCTCTCGAGAGCCTTGATCGAACAACTGGGGGTCAGCGAAGAACAGTCTCAAGCATTGACCGAGATGGAGCTAGCTGAATTCACAGTCCCAATCTACTGCCGCGTGTATGCCACCTGTCTCTTCCGCACTGTTCTCAGTATGTGGAGAAATGATCCCTGTTTCCGATAGGTGCAAACGCTCTGCTTTTATGGATCGCGAAGACCATTTGGAAGCGACCAATATTTTGTGTCCTCAGTCCGACTGTCATCACATGTGGTGCAGAAAGTGCGAACAGACGATCGTAGCCAACGGTCCGCAACATTCGTGCGACGGGTCGTCTGAACTAGACCAGTTGATGCAGGAAAGGGGTTGGAAACATTGTCCGAGTACGTGAAACCTCTTTTCCGAGCGTAGACGTATCCCCGCGGCGACTCACACAATAATATATAGATTGCACGACGCCGATTCAGAAGGAAGGCGGGTGTAATCACATGACGGTGTGTGCTCGCCTTTCGTCTCTCCAATCTACATCTTCTTGCCCACGATCTGACATTAATTTCTGCCAGTGCATTTCACCTGGGTGCAACACCCACTTTTGTTACGTTTGCGGTGGAATGATCGTCCGATCTGCGCTCAACAATGAGATCGATCAGGCTGTTTCGGCGCACTTCCGCAGGTGTCAACTGTTTGAAGTCGCTAATTGATTTTTCAATGAGGGCGATGATCTCTCCCGCTCACTTCGTGGATGAGAAACGTGATGTTGTCAAACATAACTTAGCCCCATCTTTCATATTGTCATCTCAATTCCATGATATACTTAGCATCCGGTCGTCAGGATCGGCCATACTTTTAGTACTTTCGGAACATTCTATGACGTTGATGAACTGGTGCGATCGGAGTCTGTCACACAACCCAGTCATTTACAAGTCAGCTTGCAATCAATGGGCTGGATTTGCGTGGATCACGTTAGGTCTCATTCATTTCTTCCTTCACATGATCCAAAACGCTGTTCGGCAACACTCGGGGGCTCTGAGATTGACAACTCGGGTGGACATACAGATGAACAGCGAAATGAAGAAGGCCAACTGTTACCAACACTATGAAAGAGGCAGGATACAGCTGGTAAGACCGCTGACGTGAAGATAAGCTACATCTTCAATGTTCAACGTTCAAGAACGCCACCACAGTGAATCGCGACTCAGTTACGAGTTGTACATGCAACCTGTGCTCGGCGAAATTGCCATCAGCTATTAGTAGCCCCGAGTCTGCGCACCGCAATGTGGTGATCGCCATGATACGATGATGCATAAGAGCATGTCCTGTAACTCGAGGCAATGCAATTTATATAATTAAACGCTGTTTGCATAGTTAGCGCCACCCTCAGATCTTACCGACATTCAAGTTACTGCAGCAACCGAGTGCGAAGAAAACGTTGAGATTCCGCAACGATCCTCGAAACACAGCAGTATACATGACTTCAATAGATTTCTGACATGTCTGGATGCTATTTTCCCGGCCGGCCGAACATGTGTATGAGCGCTGCGACGGCCCTGACGAACATAGTCTCTTTGATGCTATTGATTTCCATGCAAATTAATGAGGTGCATAACTAAAGGTATGTAGTGAAGAACGAGGGGAAACGACGTCCATAATCATAGACGCGATACCTCATGGCCTTGGGCGGGGCGTGAATTTGAGCAAACATCCGTCTTTGGGGAAGAGCGTCGCAATGATCCTGTTGGCACGTCGTGAGTACACCGAGATCACCCCACAACACATAACTGACTGGACTTTATCGCTCTCGGGTGTCAGGTGGTGCTCCCAGTTTGTAAGTACGCTGGCGACGGCGAGGACGAGCCCAGTGTTCAATTGTGCATATTCAATTCCGATACATTTGTGAGGACCGCTGCCAAACACGAGGTAGTTTTGAGGGTTGGTGTTGGCAGAGTTGTTGGGATCGAGCCATCGTTCGGGGACTAGGTTATCATGATCGGGGTACACTTCGGGGTCGTGCAAAGAGTTGTAGAAAGACGGTATCACCATGCTGCCAGCAGGCACTGTGTAATCAGAGGTGATGGGGAACGGCTTCGTTGTCTTGTAAGGGACCTTATGATAAGTTCGTCAGGGGAACACACTCGTGGAAAGCAGAAAATGAGATTACCATAGTGACAGGAGGCTTGACGCGCATGCTTTCCTTGACAAAGGCTTTCAGGTAGGGCATTTCATCCAACATTTCCAAGGTCAGGGGTTTATCCACATCGTTGGCCCGAACGCGATACTGTTCCTCGCGAATCTTGGCTAGGAGCTCGGGTTGGTCTGCGAGATGTTGGAAGCCATAGATCAAACCACTGCTCATAGCGTCTTGAGAGGCAAACAAGAACGAGAAGACAACCATGGCCATCTCGCGATCACTGAAATCTTTCCGACCCTTATAACCAGGGGTTTCCATCTCCTTGACCCACTGCTCAAGCATGCACTCTGGCTCGACATCCTCTGCCATGCGAACCTTGGATTTTGCGGCAGCCATCTCTAGCCACTTGAACGCAGCTTTGCGAGCTTGAATGGCTTTGTAAACCTTGGTCCCAGGGAAAGCAAAAGGGAAGTTGACAAGCTCAAGGGCACGGGTAATGTCCCAGTACTTCTGACTGATCTCGGCAGCACCATGCTCGGGAATATGGTTACCGCAAAAGACACGAAGTGATGTGTGCATGTTGAGTTCACGTGCCGTCTTCATGATTGACTTTGGCGAGGGATCCTTGGCAGCGGATTCGAGCCATCGGTTCAGGTGCTGGCGGGTAATGGCATCCTGGATGGAGATGTAGATGCTTGGAGGGGGTGAGGAAGTAAACACGGGAGCTTGGGCAGGAAGACGCGTACCTAAGCGCCTTTCGGGTGAAGAGCGTGTTCAATACCCTTCGATATTCAACGTGGGTTTTACCGGTAAGGAAGACCCTGGAAAAAATGACAACTCGGTACCTGTTCGAATTCAAGCCAACGATAGATACGAACCAGTTATCGGACATGAGAATTGACTTTGCAGAATGAACAAGACACGGTTCTGCATGGTTAGGAGAGTTCAAAATCTTGCGCGAGTACTCGTTCGACGAGGCCATGACGATAAAGCTGAATGCAGGATCGTGTCAACTATCGTTCGATGCAGATCCAAGGACGTGACTCACATGTTAAAGACGCTGACAACGCTGAGAGTACCAGAGTTCCACTGAGCCATGTAGCCCTCCAAAGTAGGCTTCATGGAATCGGCGAATTTTCCGATGACTGGAATGGTCCATGTCGCGCCGGGGAGATGTTTCTTCTTGTATCTGTACACGGACTGCTCGAGGACAAGGAGGGCGACAACGATGGCGAGGGTGGTGTAGAGCCAGGTAACTTTGTCGGAGGTAGGGTTAAAGAAAGAGGGAACGGGTATATGAACGAGAGGGGACGAAGAAGATGGTCTAGCTACCAAAGCAGAGTAATGGCGATGAGCAGACGCCATGATACACACGAAGAAGGAAAAAAAAAAAAGGACGCTTAAAAGTCACAACTCATTTAACCCTTCCACGCGCGCTGATTGGCTCTAAAAAATCAGCCGACAAGGACTATATATGAGCACAGCCACCACCAAGCCAAAGTCTACAAGTGATTGTCGATCAATCGAGTACATATTCAAACGGCCACCTACATGGCAAGCAGAGAGTTCACATAGACATGGGCTGCACGGTCAACACGTCAGGTCATACCATCTTCTCAAACCAATGGGAACGTACATAGAAATGATCATCACAGGGGTAAATATGCCTCAGGCTGTTGGACCCACTATGACGGACTTGCGTCACAACTCTGCTCGGAAGACAAAAGGATGACTTACGCTACTATAGACTTGTTATCATTTTCAGAAAAGACCACGTACCTCGTCAGTACGCCCATATGAATCACAACTACAACCAGTCGTTGAATCCTGCCCCTTCCTATAGAATGATTGATTTGCCACCACAGACGTCATGATTGTCACCCAGCCTCATGACCCCCGAACGCCAGGAACGGAGATAGAAATATACTGACACGGTAATCAGAATGAATCCCAGTAAAGTGGGGCAGGAGATACGTCAAGGCGAAAGTTCCCTGCTTGAGTGACGTGGATAGGTACCATGAGAGGTAACAAGGGACCACCAATGAATGCCGATCATCGACTCAGCATACATGAACCGAGCTTGTTATGCTGCACGACCACCAAGTCATTTCACAGAAGCGCGATGGACAGGAGCTCTAACAACACCAGAACCACTGGATCATCAACGTGCAACACGGACTTGTGGGCAGAATAGCGACATCCCAGACACCTGAAGAACAGCAGATCATGCGGGAAGCAGCGAACATAGGCGTAAAATTGATCATGGTTAGCTGTGGACATTGACAACTTTAGATCAATCAGTCATGGCGCGCATGGACAGCAATGTAATGGCTAGATCTTGGGAGATCAATCACGGATCACGCAACGGATCACAGCCGCTCACCGATGAAACCAGATGCGTTTTGCTGGTTCGGTGTAAGGCGTACTTGAAGGCGTTGAGCGTAGC
The DNA here is from genome assembly GCA_038089915.1 of Sutorius australiensis. NCBI lineage: Eukaryota > Fungi > Basidiomycota > Agaricomycetes > Boletales > Boletaceae > Sutorius > Sutorius australiensis. The sequence continues at coordinate 4,997 of JBBPLR010000129.1, read as the reverse complement.
GCGTTAAGAGCGAAAGAGAGCAATTCGGAGGTCGTCCAACTCTGGAAGGGATGAACGGCGCCATCTATGCCTTTCTAAATGCATAAATTGATCGATCAATCGATCGCTTTTACGGGTGACGGCATTCTCAGAGCTTGAACTATGCCGACTCTGCGGACACAGCCTTGAATGACTTTGGCTTTTTCGAAAACACGCACTCGTCCCGTGTTCGCGGGTTTGAATAGCGGACACACCGGCTCTTCAAGGCTTGGCTCGCTTGACATAACTTCCTCTTTCATGTACACGCGGTCTACTGGGGGTCGCATATCAACACGAGGTTTAAATTTCCAGAGACAAGCACGCGCCAGTTGGCAAACAAGTTTATAACACTGAATGTGGAGAAGAAACGTCATCCAAAATTTTGATTCCCGTACGCTGATATGTCCGGAAACAGAATAAGTCGAGTGCACAGCCATCCATTGAAAAGAGACAACACCAAGAATCAAAGCAATACACTAGCCACGACGGCGACGAATACCGCACCAAAGACGCCCTGCAGACCAGCTTTCACGCCTAGTTCGGCACCGCTTGTTGTGGTGTTGGATGATGCAGCCGTCAAGTTAACCGGAGCAGGTGCGGTAGACGCGTTCAAGGACATGTTAACGCTTGAAGCAACAAAGGTCGGTCCACCGCCAGCGCCAGTGCTGTTTACGTTAGGGGCGAGGTAGGGGACGTATGCGTTGGGATTCAAGGCGCCAGGGATTGTGCCTGTAATGTTAAGGAGCGGAATGTTGCCGCCCGTGATGTTGTTGTTTTGGTACGAGGTGGCGTTTGCAACAAGGGCAAAAACATCTGACAGGCGAATGTGTTAAACCCAAAGGAAGGTGTCATCAGGGTGGTGAACGCACTAGAAACGGTCTTGTTGGTGTCCTGGCGACCGAGATTGCCAAGACCCCAATTATTTTGGACAGTTGAGAGACTATCCCAGTCATTAAGCTGACAGCACTGGCAGGTGGACAGCGTCCCTTACATCGAATAGTGGGTATAGAACGTATTATCCGTAGTGTTCCAGAGGCTTGATGGGACAACACCACCAAGCAGAATGCTATACACCTTGTTGTTAACGGTGTAAGTTTCGCTCCTGCGAAAGAAAGAATGAGCAGAAACTTGATTTCCCAGAAACTAACGTACTCATCGAATGTCAACAAGATCAGTGTCCTGGGCGTATTGAAATTGGCATCCTGCAGCAGGGGCACTAGCCAGTAGTCCAGCCAGGAAGCAGTGTATTCGGTGGTAGTATCATGGGCATCACTGTTATAGTGTCAGCAGGAGATACTCGTTAAATGTAGGGACGCACTTCCGGAGGTTAGGCGTGATAAAAATCCATTGAGAAAGGGTATTGTTGGTAACCTGCGTCATGCGTGCGCGTTCAACGAGAGCGTCTACCAACGCGACTAGAGACACCTACGTCGATAGCAAAGTCGTTGAAGTTCCTAATACGCGGGGAACGCGCAGGATTCTGACCAACCGAATCAAAGATGGTCAAGGGGTTGTGCTTGCGCACGTAGTACGTATAGTTGTCAGGGTTGGTGAAGTTGAAGCCCGGATATCCATCCGTGGGCATATTTTCCTGGTAGCTTGACCAGCTAATATTCTTCGTGTCCAAGAGGTCGACGATTGTTGACATATTGTTGGGAATAGCAATGAAACCATCGCCTGCGAGTCCGAAGAAGTCGCCACCGATTGATGCGATGTAATTGGGTTGACTAGGGTGAGTCACGCCATAATAACTGGTTAGCACGATGCCCTGAGCACTTAGGTTCTGAAAAACTGCGTTTGAGGCAGCTTGACTGAAGTCGGTGTTCTCAAGCCAGATCTGTATGAAGCGGTCAAAAACATTTCCAGCAACGTTGGGGCTGTTCGTGATGGTGCCATTGGAGGCACCGATGTAGAAGGGCGATGTGTCGGTTGGCCTGAAATTGTGGCAAGTTCGATGTCAAGGTTGTGACGTGGCGACACGAATGAAACTTGACTTACGACGCAGCGGGGGCAGTGAAGGTCGACGCGACGGACGCTGAAACAGACCCTATGGCCGCCCCAACGAGGACCGAGTGCTTGACAATCATGCTGAACGGTGTTCAAGGGGTGGGCTTGAATGGAACCTGGTGCACAAGAGGCACTTTTCGGTGGGCCGAGTCCGGCCGTAATCATTATATACCCTGCCAGCGCAGGCAAGCACGTGTGTCCTGTTCAAATCGACGATTGTTAGCACCTCCGGGTGATCTGAAGCGAAAACGCAACCGATATGATAACGTAACGCACCAGCTCAGCGGATAATCTCAAGACGACCCTCTCGAGGATTCCACGTCCGTGCAGCTCTCGTATCAGGTCATGGCGTGCCCAGATCGAACGAACGGCAGAGCTTAAAACCTGAGAGTCGTATCCAATGCATCACCGGCCTCTCGTGTCAAATGCCGCATTAAGACCCCAGAGTCTGTTATGAAGTTGATCAAAACGACCGCACGAAAAGAAGGACGAGTGGCGGGTGATGTTCAAATTCCTTGACGACGATTGATGTAATCAGACCGTGCACTTCCGGGCTCGCCTTCTTCTCCTCCGCCCAGGCTCCACGGAATAAAGTGAATTTATAAACCCACCTTTATCGGTTCCAACACAACCCCAAGATTCATAGACACCATAAGGCACGATTCATTGTCATCGATAGCGCGTTCTACTGCGCGAGTACATTACTTTCGTTGGTCCGTCAATTAAGAAATCCAATGTCCTCTCATTCCTTACAGCAGCAAAGCACCAGCAAATACGGCACCCATGACCGACACCAAGAGATCAGCACGACCGAAGCCACCGATGGCGCCACCGGTCTTGGGGGTCATGTTCGCGGCCGTCAAGTTGACGGGCGCCGGTGCGGTCGCAGCATTCAGTGACAGATTGGTACCAGGTGCAACAAAGGTTTTTCCACTTCCACCACCAGTTGCCGAGGTGTTGGGCGCGAGGTAAGGAACATAGTACTCGGGGTTCAACGCTCCAGGGATAGTCCCGCTGATGTTGAGAAGAGGTAGTTTCGATGCGGAGGTGAGACCATTGTTCTTATAGCCCGTAGTGTTTGCGACGAATTCGAAGACGTCTAAAAGACAGGATGAATCATGATCACGCCTAATCATCGCACGACACTCACTGGCCACTGTCTTGTTGGTGTCCTGTCGACCGAGGTTCCCAAGGTTCCAGTTCGCTTCTACTGTCGAGAGACTGGGGAACCTTGAGCTCGCGATATTATGACGGGGAGGAGAGTCTTACGTAGAGTAATGAGTGTAGAAAGTATCATCGGTGGTGTTTTTTAGAGATTCAGGGATAACACCACCAAGAAGGATAGTATACACCTGGTTGTTAAGGCTAGTTGTCTCGTTCCTTGTGAGATCAGCGTTCAGTTCGGGAGACCATTTGTGTATACCGTTGTAATGTTACTCACTCGTCAAAGGTCAACAGAATCAACGTCCTGGGCGTGTTGAAGTTCGGGTCCTGAAGCAAGGGAACGAGCCAGTATTGTAGCCATTGTGCAGCAAAGGGGACTTTAGTGTCGTGGCCATCGCTGAAACGAGATCATATCAATAAAGTACTCAAAAGAATCCAACCTGGCCGACCACGCACTTTCTGAGGTTAGGGGTAACGAATACCCATTGGGAGAGCGAGTTGTTTCCAAGCTGGGAAAGCGCTCAGCGCTCAGGTGCCATCCACTCTACGTTTAAATAGACTCACGTCCACAGCAAAATCGTTAAAGTTCCTGATGCGTGCGGCACGTGTTGTGTTCAGCCCGACCGAATTGTAGATGACGAGAGGGTTGTGCTTGCGGACATAGTACGTGTAGTTGTTAGGATTCGTGTAGTTGAAGCCACCGTAGCCATCAGAGGGCATGTTCTCCTGATATTCGGACCAACTGATGCTCTTCGCATCCAAGAGGTCCACAATGGTAGACATATTCGTTGGGATATATTCCATGTTATCATTGTACAATCCAAAGAAGTCACCTCCCCCGGCAGCAAGATAGTTGGGCTCGCTCGTGTGCGTCACGCCAAAGTAGCTTGTGAGAGTAATACCTTGTGTGGAGAGATTCTGGAAGAGCGCCTGGGTGGCCGCCTGTTCGTAATCGGTGTTTTCCAGCCAGATCTGGATAAAACGATCGAAAACGGCACCAGGAACCACGGGGGTGTTTTGAATAGTGCCGTTCGACGCCCCGACATAGAAAGGCGACGTGTCAGTGGGACTGATGGCCTATCAGGTCAAATGACTGCTGAGAATGTCAGGATGGATTACGCACGCAGCAGCTGGGGCAGTGAACGTGGACGCAACTGCAGCAGAGGCAGACCTGGCGAGTGCGCCAAGGAGGAGAAGGGCTGAAATTGACATGTCCGAAGCCGTCGAACGTTATCGCCGCGAGAGAGGTCGGGGGCAAAGAACACTCCCGCTTCAACGGCTCCAGCTGATATTTATATGGACGCGCAAGAATAACTTCCGCTACACTCTATCCTGGGACCGGCGCCTGGAACTCTCACTCTCGTCGTGGTGCCTTCTAGTTTAGATCGATCACAGCTGGGCGACCCACGAGGTAGCCGAGGATGGCTTCTGCGTGTTCGTTTCTGAGTATTTCTGAAGATAGAACCCTTTGGCCAAAATTCCCAGAGATATTCCTAGTTCACCTTGACACTCCTGAAAAAGAAAACATTCACTGGGGTTGTCAATCATGGGAGCACGTTGTCTTTCGTCCAGTCAGACGTACTTTGGGCACAAACGTGGTTCGTGTGGACCTCGTGGTATCTGGTACTTGGTTCCATCCTGGCACATGCACCCCAACTTCGTCCGTTCTTTATGTAAACACCACGGAATGGACGGTAAGGACTTTGGGGGCCGTCGTGACCACTTGGAACGAAAAATGCGACATTGGCAACCCATGAGCGTTTATATTGGGCTATTGGTCCCAAAAAGGCGAGAACATAATCTGGATG
>JBBPLR010000128.1:0-44591 GCA_038089915.1 Sutorius australiensis | reverse complement strand
CGCTGCGCGGATCGGGATATATGATCGCGAACTGATCGTGGGTCTCCCATCGAGCGTGCAATGGATCGCGCACAACGGGGCAGGATACGATCTCGTCGATGTGCACGCATGTAAAGAGAAAGGTGAGCGACAACAAGCGCCATCAGCCATTCATTAACAGTCCCTACAGGCATTCGCGTCTCCAACACCCCTGGAGCCGTCGACGAAGCGACAGCCACCACAGCCCTCTCCCTCATCCTCTCCACCCTTCGCCACTTTTCCAAAGCCGAACGTTCCCTACGCGCAGGCACGTGGAAAACCCCGGTCTCCAGTGGGGACACGCACGACCTCACCCATCGCACGCTTGGGATCCTCGGGCTGGGTGGCATCGGCCTCCAACTCGCACACCTCGTGCACGCATTCCCGATGCGTGTGGTGTACCACAACCGGCGCCGAGTTGCGAGTGCGCCAGAGTGGTGCGAGTATGTAGAGAGTCAGGAGGAGCTGTGTAAGCAGGCCGACATATTAAGTATACATGTGCCGCTGCGCGAGGACACGGTGAACTTGGTGGGGGAAAAGGAGATCCGGACGATGAAGCGCGGGAGCATCATCATCAATACGGCACGCGGAAAAGTGTTGGACGAGGCAGCCGTGATCCGGGCGTTGGAAGATGGACATGTACGTACCCCATGTTGTCCTGTATTGCGGGCATGCTGACCGGTGGTTTGTATCGGCATGCTAATGCGATCGATTTAGTTGGCGTCCGTCGGTCTGGATGTCTTCCCCAACGAACCACATGTGAACCCTAGGTTGTTCTGTTTCCCGCAGAACGCGCTGTTGCCGCACATTGGGACACGCACGCAGGATACGGAGAAAAAGATGGAAGTTCGCGCGATGACGAACTTGAGGGATTTCCTGTTGACTGGCTCGGGAATGGACCTTGTACCAGAGTTGAGGTGACTTGCAGTCACGATATGAACTATGTACCTAGGACTGGTGGTGGTCATTAGTCTATCGTCTAACTTGCCAAGTATCTGCAGCTAAGATGGACCCTCCCTGGCAGGATTCAAAGTTTCCTCCAATAATTTCGTCGGAATCCACACGAATGGCGAGAGTCGGCGCTGCACTGGCTAGTTCCACCGCAGTTGGTACCGCATGGGAACGATAAAATTGCTGGTGGGTGAAAGCCCGTGGGAGCATACTCGTTTCGGGTCACTCAGGCTGCTGAGATTAGAAGCCTCCTACTCCCCACCCGCCATCTTCCAAATCTACACCATTCACCGTTCGGAGTGGATAGTTCACCTAAACGACCCTGGAAGGGCGGCGGTCGGGGTGGTGAACAAGCCCCCTGATGAGTTTTCATAGGCTCGAAACCGCGCCAAATTCCGCCTCCTTGCCTGTCCCTGCGCGTATTTGGCCTGCCCTCTCGCACGGCCCTGATCCTTGGAGATCTGACGGACGCAGCAAACAAGATCGACAGCCTCGCAGCCTAGTTCCCCCAACAGCAATATTCTATGAATTTTAAAGTTCATTCGGCTCCCTTTCAACGAATAGCTCAGGTTCACAGTGTGCGGTCAGCTGAGTCGACCGGAATCTCGGACCGGGTTTGTCTTTCAGTCTTGATTTCCTGATCAGGTTGGCGGTTGTCCGCGCCGGAAGCGTTGCACGTTTGTCCGCTTGTGCACGAGTATTTCCCCCCTACTACCGAAAATCGATCCCCCCTCCGTCCGCAATTTCTCAACTTCTCCTCCCTAGTCCTGTTTCTTACCAGTGGTCTTGCTCGACGATGACGCGTCAACCTCGGATCATGCTTTGTGGTAAGAGATCATGATCATTATAACGCAATATGGCCAACGTCAATGATCGGCGATGCGCCATGTATAGGAGACATCGTCTGGGCACACGACGAACTCAAGCAACTCTTTGATGGCCTCGCAGACGTCGTCGTACGTGACGGACCACGTATTCCATTCGGGACTTCCTGACATCATCCTCTCCCCGATATATCCATACCTACCTACGTGCGTAGCCAATGGACTCACCCAATCGCACCGACTTTCTCGCAGGATTGAAGCCGGGCGGTAAATACGACGGCACCGTCGGCATTTATCGCCACAATTCCTCCACGACCCAGATCGGCGTGTTTGATAAGGAAGTCGTCGATGCTTTGGCCAAGACAGGCACCGTCAAGTGGATCGCACACAATGGTGCGGGATACGATCAGATCGACGTCCTGGAGTGCGGTGCCAAAGGTGGGTCTAAGCAAATCCCGTTCCGTCTCGTCTGCGTCGTATTTGAAGTTTATATCTTCCACCACAGGCATCTACGTGTCAAACACCCCCGGTGCCGTCGACGACGCAACCGCCACAACAGCCTTCTACCTCGTCCTCTCCACTCTCCGCCACTTTTCCAAAGCTGAGCGTTCCCTGCACGCAGGCACGTGGAAAACGCCGGTCTCCAGTGGGGACACACATGACCTCACCCATCGCACGCTTGGGGTCCTCGGGCTGGGTGGCATCGGTCTTCGCCTCGCACACCTCGTGCACGCATTCCCGATGCGTGTGGTGTACCACAACCGGCACCGAGTCGCAGACGCCCCCACATGGTGCGAGTATGTGGAGAGCCTCGAGGAGCTGTGCAGGCAATCAGACGTACTGAGCGTGCACGTCCCGCTGCGCGAGGAGACGGTCCATCTCATAGGCGAGAGAGAGATTCGGGCGATGAAGCGGGGGAGTATCATCGTGAACACAGCGAGAGGAAAGGTGATTGACGAGGAGGCGATGGTTCGTGCGCTCGAGGATGGTCATGTGCGTCTTCTTTCCGTGCTCTTCTCCATACCAAATCTGACTGGCACAGTTGGCTTCGGTTGGGCTCGACGTTTACCCGAACGAACCCTCCATCAACCCGCGGCTGCTCTCCTTCCCGCAAAACGCCCTCTTGCCACACATGGGAACGGAGACCCAGGACTCCCAACGCCTGATGGAGGTCCGTGCGCTCACCAACCTGAGAGACTTTTTGCGCGACGGCAAAGGCAAGGACGTAGTCCCCGAGTTGCGGAGCAAATTGTAATGGTAGACTCAACCAAAGTTGACGTACTACATCACATGAAATCACCAAGAATTTGATCGGATGTGCCGATCTTTGATCGATCACCGAGTCACATCACGTATCACCATATTTGAGGCGGAATACGCGCGATCATTACAATTTCGCCCGTTGCCCATGTCCCACCTCGTCCTTGGCCCTCTCGCGCAAATCCCGTCGTAAAATCTTGCCTGATGCACTGGAACCCATGTCAGCACAAATCAGAAAATCCGAAAGTCCGGAAGAAAAAAAAAACTGCCTACCTTTTCGGAATCCGGTCGATCGTAATCACGCCACCACGCAACTTCTTATGCGCCGCCACCCGATCAGCGACCCACTCCTGTATTTTCATTGCCAGGCCGGTGCTCTCGTTCAGTGTGAGCGGTCGCAGGGGTACGATGTACGCTCTGCTCCCATCGACAGGAGGGATGAGAGATGAGAATCAGAGAGGGGCGCTGGCGTACCTTGGCAATTCGGTCGCTTCCGCGTCGCTGTATATCCCAATGACGGCGGCATCTACGACATCTGGATGTTCAAGAAGGAGCGCCTCGAGTTCCGCGGGTGGTACTACAGATGTTCCGTTCCTGTCAGTCAGACGACGCAAGACGCTACGCAAATATGCTCGCCTTGGAAACCCTATCCAGAAAGCAAGGTGAGCACCATGCCACCGACTGACTGAGCTAGTTTGTACCCACCTTGTACTTGATGAGCTCCTTCCGTCTATCGATGATCATGAGGAACCCCTCTTCGTCGGCGACAGCGATATCCCCGGTCTTGAACCATCCGTCGGGCGTGATCGACGACGCTGTCGCGCTAGGATTACCCAAGTATCCCTTGGGTACTAGCATGAGCGCCGCCCAAAAAAACCAAAACTAGCATACGCACTTTCATAACTGTCGGTCCTCGGATCCACATCTCGCCCGCGCGGTCGATGTCAGTAATTACCTGCGAGTACGTGTCAGCGGTCGCCCAAAATGACAATACATACATCTAACCTCTCCCGCATCTTCGCGGACCAGTCGAATCTCGAGGTTGGGTAGCACGCGGCCAACGGAGCCAATGTGCCTGTTGGCGTCGTCCGTGTGTAGCACGGTGACCGTCGGAGACGTCTCTGTTAGGCCGTACGCTAACACCACGGACAGAGAGGTGAGTCGTGTGATAAATAGAGGGGCAGGTTGGCGAACTCACCTTGACAGACGGCAACGGTAGCGCCGACTTTTCTTAGACGCTCTCGTACAGTCGCTACGAGATCCCGTCCCAACGGGGCGGCGCCAGAGTATATCGTCCGCACTGAAGCCATGTTGTACTTTTCGACGGCTGTCAATAGAAGAAATCAGCTCATGCAATCGGCTGGTTTCCATGCAGAAATAGGTGTAGACATGAACTACCAAGCAAATGAACGCGCACATACCCGGATGACGAGCAAGCACAACCAAAATGGGCGGCACGACAAACAAGAGAGTCGTTCTGTATCGTTCCACATAGTCGCAAAAGCGCACCGGGTCAAAGCCCGCGGTGACGACGACTGGCGTGCACAATGAAAGGGGAAAGAGTATCAACTTGATCGCGCCATAAATATGGTAATATGGCAGCGCCCCAAAAAGCACGTCTGGACGTGGATCCTTTTCGTTCCCGAGGAACGACGGCGTTAGACAAGGGATCGTAACTGGCCACGCTGGTTTGAGAATCTCGATTAGGGAGGTGAGGTTGTAGTGTGTCGTTTCGACGCCCTTTGGTTTTCCGGTCGTCCCGGAGGAGTAACAGAGGTAGAGCGTCTCGTTCGACCGCTCGCGGTCAAAATTGACCTCGTGAGGGAGCTCACCCTGCCCCAGGAACGCCTCGAGTCGGGTAAGCGAAGCGAGCCCGGTGGATCGGGGGTCAGGCACGCCAGTGAGCCAATGCGAGGTTACTAAGACGACTCTGGAACGAATCTCAGTCTCAGTGCAACCAATGGACTTGAGGGTGTCCTGGACGACGTGCGCGAGCGTCGGGTGGGTAAAGATGAGGTGGGCACCGGCATCGGCATATTGGTACGTGAGCTCGGCTGCGGTGTACCCGCTGTTGGCGAGCGTGGCACGGACGCCCGCGGCGGCGGCGCCGTGCAAAAGAATAGGCCAGGCGATGCTATTGGGAGAGAAGATGAGGATGGTAGGTGGGGAGGTGAGGTGGGCTGGGTATGCAAGAGGTGCGGGGAGGTTATGAAGAGAATGTGCAAACTGGAGTGCATAGGAACGAACGGCAGCACGGGTGAGCACTACCCCGGTCTCTGCATCAACGAACGCGGGGGACGTTGCGGGAAAGCCACCGACGACGTCCGGGGTATCTGGCGTCGTTCCCAAGAGATGGGTGAAGATGGACTTGCGAACCAACGGTACCTGCGAATACGGAGAAGTGAGGACGACCTGGGACATGGCGGTGCGAAACAAAGACGGTTAGCTCTCTCGTCGTAGCGTCCACATGATAGCCGGTCGAGTCGTATCTCCTTTCTGCCAGCGTGTCACTCATCTCCTTAAATCCAGCTTCGTCCACTTGACACTACACCCACATCGCCTACCACAATGTCCTTCTTTCTCTGCGTAGACTGTGGTGGATCAAAGACCTCCGCCGTCGTCACCAACCATGATGGCAAGATCGTCGGACGCGCGCTTGGTGGCCCATCCAACTTTGCTTACATGTCCGCCAGCGATTTTCAAGACGCCGTTCGTACCGCCGTCTCCAATGCACTCAAGACGTGCGTCTCACCACCCTCGACCGACCCCGTACCTCTACCCGTTGCAAAAGGCACGTTCGCATCTGCATGGTTCGGCATCTCTGGGGTCGACTCCCCCGCAGCAGCGCGCAATGCAGCGCTCGCCATCTCCCCGTTGATCAACCTCCCCTTGGGTCCACAACTCGTCGTCGCCAACGACACCCACCTCCTCGCTGCACCACTTCGACTCCGTAATGACATTAACCACGCCGTGACCGTCATCGCTGGCACGGGCTCTTGCATCGTCTCCTTCACCGATGCATCTGGTTCCCTCGTTGAGCTCGCACGGACAGGTGGCTGGGGTTGGATTCTCGGTGACGAGGGAGGTGGTTTTCACGTCGGTCGTGAGACGATCCGACTGATAATGCACGATCTGGCATGCAATTCATTGGGAATGATACCAACACCGAAGAGTAAGCTCAAGGAAAAGGTGCTCGCGCGGTTCGGCATCACAGGAGAGGAGAACGCGGCCGAGGTACTTCCCGTGATACACACTCCAGAGCCACACTCCCAGAGTCCAGATCAGTCTCCCTCTGGGCCTGCACCCGGCACACCTCCGTACCAGCTCGTCGCGCGCGAGAAACGTCTGTCACAACTCAGTCCGTTGATATTTGAAGCGGCGTTCAAAGAGGGCGACGCGTTTGCATTGAGGGTGTTACGAAACTGTGCTGGCGCGCTTGCGGACCAGATTGCGATGTTGTGTCTAACGCCAGGAGAAGACGTGACGTTGAAACCGAGAGGTGTCCGAGCAGAGGAAGCGATTTTGTGTTTCGGAGGTAGCTTGGTAGGTATAGAGGATTACAGAGCGCTCGTGTTGGACGAGCTGAGGAAACGAGGTTGCGTGTTTCGTTACGTCGCGTTTGTCGACGATGCAGCAGCTGTCGGTGCGGTCGGTCTGGCTCACCTGCCCTAATGTAATATTCCCACGCTATATGGTTTAAAAGTCAAACTATTTTTCGTTTTCTTCTTTCTTTTTCGTGCGGCGACACGGTCCAACTTTTTTTCCCCATGTTGCTCATGACTGCGCAACGCATCCACGCGGTCGTTTGAGTGTCAGGCCGTGTTACGAGCGATCTGGACGTCTTAGTACCCAATATATCACGTCTTCGAGTTCTTTCTAGAACGTGAAGAGGGGACGGGTCGGTGGTTCCGTACATGATTCTACAACTTGTTCTAGTAACCAATGCGATTAGTTCGAGTCCTGGGAGGGCCAACCTCTGGAACTCGTTGAAACATCCTCTCGACCCGAACTTCTACGAGGTCTAAGTCCATTCAACAGGCGTTCGAGGACGCCGATAAAGACAGTGTTAAACCAGATGTCGACCGACATGACCAGGATCCTCGCATACCGATACAAAGGGAAAAGTCGGCCACGTACTCGTTCAACTGGATCACATTTCCTACGGAACCTCTGAGGACGAAACGATCGAATCCGTCGAGCACAGATCCCCTTCGCGGAGCTAAAGGCTTCGCTGTCCCCAAAGACAAACACCACACCGTTCTATTATCATATGAACCAGACGGGCAGGACGTGCGACCCGACGAGTTCATGCTGGTTCTACCCCCAAGTCCGGCATCTGCAAAGTACCGTGCAAAAACTATCATGTACCCGATAGTGTAATCTTCAACCCATGAAGGTAATATGGACGGTATGTATGCCAGCTGCCCAATTATTTTGTCGACTCACTCGTACAGTTAGGTACCTTTCGTTATGTTTCCTACAATGTTCCATTGGGGTGGCGGCACGCGCATTTCGACATGGAATCCTTCTTGCCTTTGTGCTATTCTTTTTCTCCTCGCTAGGCCTCTTTCCGATACGAAGTTGCGCGAAGCCGACAAGGTGGGGTCTGTTCGCTCCATCAGTTCCAACTGTTTATCACATGCGCAAAATTAGCCAAAGATATATACTGATTGGGCGAATGGAGGTTCGAACAGTAAGCGGAGCACAAGCGCTCTATTATCATACATCCCAATGGCCCAAGCAAGATCATTAACAGCGCCGAGTTCATGAACTGCTTGCAAAGTAACTGTCAGGAGGATCTGCAAAAACTCACCTTTGATTTAGTCGAGGATTGTTTCAACCTATTCTGGTATAGCATGCAATAGAAAGCTCCAAGAGGAGCACAAGCAGAGGAGTCACATGCTGAGTTTATCAGTATGCTGGACGAGTGGTTGGAAGACTGGTTTTCCAACTGCCCTATCGAGCAAAGTATGTTTATGGTCTCCTCCCTAAGTGACTATGCTTTCCTCATGATGTTATATGGCATCTTTGAAATGCAGAAAAGAATTGCAATAGATCTTGGGATGGATGGAATGTTTCCAAACTTGCTGACAGGTCCAGGACTAGCTCACCCCGTAGACCTTTTGGTGTCTTGACGTCTACTTGGACCTGAAATACAACTCTCAGCGAACATCATCTCATTGTCTGTGCCCACTTGCATCGACCTGGATTCGACAACACTCGAGTCATCCTCTGAAATTCAAACCCAGTGAGTGCTTCTGCCCAAAGCCCTAACCTTATTCAGGTTGATAATATATACGAGCAGCACAATGACTCACTGCAGACCGTTGTTGACCAGTTTTTTTCATGATTATCTTGTTCCGTTGCACGCTGAGGATCTTAACGTCATTTCCAGCGCAGGCGGGCTCTCTTTTATCTATTACAAAAGGTAACAACCGTTGTTTCTCCCTCCCACAAATAGAAATGGCTCAAGCCCGGTCCCCGTGCATTCGAAATCATACATTGCAACGAGGACAGAACAATTCATTTCTTCCTCGAGGTCCCCCTGTCCCTGCATTTCTTTGATCGCGTCCTTGCAGCGTCGTGCACAAACTCGGAGTGAACATTCTTTGGGTATGTAAAATAAAAGTGATTTGTTTGCAGACAAGCAGTAGACGACAGTTGGGAACGAATTCCGGCCCAGCAATTGGAATTGGGGAACGAAGAGGCACGCCACTGGCACCGTAGATCGTAAGATAGCTTTCGAGGTCAAGGAACGAAAATAATTAACCTCCGCTGAGGAATGCTACGTTGAACGTGATCCATATGGATGAGAAGGTTTTTGTTTGAAACTCGCACCCTGTGGATGTGCGCACCCTCCCTCCAATTATGCCTGCCCGAAACTACATTTCCTGATTTGAATTCAACCCCTGATGTCGGTGACCCTGAGATGGACTCAGCGCTGAACACAGCCCATACAGCATCCCTGGATGAGTTTCGGTCGCATTGCGGTGACGCATGCTCAACACCCTCGTGCCCTTTTGCGGTAAAAAAGTCAGCGGGAAACAATCTGGGATACCGGTAAGCCCGATCACGCGAATCTAGAGGAATAAGTCAGCGTTTGGTACATGGTTCGCCACATCAACATGTCCAGAAGGGCTCGATTATAATCGGCGCCTGCTAAATTGAGTCTGTGTTAGCGACATTGCCCGGGGCAAATGGGCCCATCTGTCACCTTGTTGCGTTTTGTACCATTCTTTGGCATAATAACCCAAGTTTGTACTATGAGTCGCGATACACGCAGTCACAGAACATAAGCTCGGCAGTTGGCGCCCAGTGGACAAGCGTTTCCTCAATTAGTTTAGCGCCCTGGTTTAGATGTCGTCACAAGATAACGCCACTGGGAGCAACATAAGATGGAGTGCGTGGACGTGGTTTTTCGTATGGAAATATCCAACGTGGTTCGCAAGAAGTGAAATCACGACGACAATGGCTCTCGTGCCGGTCAACGCTGAAATGAATCCCCGCGCCCTACCTGCGATATCAACTCGAACCGCCGAGCTGACGTCAATAACTGTACAATTACAGGGTCGCTCGGTACGGTGGACATGTCGATGAGCGGTGCCAACGCAGTCGTTTCGTATGCCTCGAGCACGTGATATGTAAATCTGGGTAACCACACGTGTGAGCGACTCCCACTGCTGCCAGCACATTATTAGGACCCTCTACAATTTTGTTCTGCATATGGCGGTATGTGGCAAAACCTTTTATTTCTTTTCAAAATCTCACAACGGATTCCCTGCGTTAGTATTATGAGAGGCCGTTGAGCACCGTGTACAATGCTTACACCAAACTCACCCACCAAGAATTGATCCTGTTCCTCAAAGTTCGCAGCTTGCCCACGTCTGGTGCAGATCCAGAGCTGGTATCTCGATTAGCAAAACATGACTTCCATACATATCACTTCCCAACTGCGTCAGTGGAAAGTCTGACATCTTCCGATTCCGTCGATGACATGAAACCGGACTTGAAGTCACCCCAACCACATACACCAGATCTGCCGATCGAGATCCTGGCAGATATCTTGGACGACGTAGGCAGCTGGCCACTCTGCCGTGCCCTCGGAGTGCCCACTTCCCTCCCAGTACCACACGAATGGACCAACGCATGTGCCACAGATCTTGCCATGCTCACTGGTTCCGTCCCTCTCATCCGCGCCTCTGATCCCTCCATAAATCCCCCTACACGACTCGGTGCTGCCGCCGCCGTTCGCTTCGGGTACGTCAACGTACTCGAATTCTTACTCACACAACACCGGCCCGTCTTTTTATCTGTCTTCCGGGACGACTTGGTTCCGGTCACAGCATCCAAGCACGGTCGCACTACCGTGCTCGCTTGGTGGAAACATGGGTTCGAACAGCATCCCGAGTTGATACTTCCTCCGAAAAAAGGCACAATCGCAGAGGCGATTGACGCTGCATCGCGCAACGGCAGAATCGCATCCCTCGATTGGTGGGCCGCTTCTGGCATCCCCCTTGAATACACCGAAGCCGCTCTGGAGCAGGCGAGTTCAAAAAATCATATCCCCGTGCTTGAGTGGTGGAAGCGGCAGCATACCCAGAACAGTTTGCCTCTCAAAATCGGTCGTGTCATGGACATGGCCAATGCGGCCGGGCACGTCAAGGTGCTCGAATGGTGGGCAACGTCACAGCTCGAGTATCAATATGACCGCCACGTGATGCAACACGCGAGCTGTCTCGGCAAGGTCGACGTCTTGGGATGGTGGTTGGGGAGTGGACTGCAAGTTTCTTTTGACGGAGAAGCCCTCACTGGCGCGACGCGTCATAACCGCAGTGAAGTGTTGGAGTGGTGGGACAAGAGCGGGCTCCCTATCCAGTATCGGATGTGCGACATCGAGGAAGCTTTGGAGGAAGCTATCGGAGGTGGGGACAAGGCGAGGCAGTGGTGGAAGAAGAAAGGAGTTGACTTCAGCGCGAATGACAAGGAGTGGATGAAGCTTCAGAACTTGAATTGATGACCAATTTTTATATATCTTGCTTCGGTTTCCGAACAACATCGCTATCCAGAACCTACTCGGTGCTTCATAAATGCTCTCATTCGAGTCAGTGTCGCTAGGGTTTAGTCTTGTAATGTATTTCGCGGGGATAATACAGTCGGTGTCGGTACAATTCGTTCTTGGACAAGGATCCCATACAAAGGGTAGCCCGGCAGAATGCCCGGTGAAGACAAACGAATCGTTGGAGGTACCCAGTAAATAAATTGTACAAGTCCGCTGCTGTTACCCCTCGTGAAGATGCCTAGAGAAGAATGTTAGCAGAAAGACTGATTATCGCGAACTTCACGTACTGTCCCAGTACTTTGTTCATCCGGAACATGTCTATCCTGTCAACAGCAAAGACAGCACGAAGCGCATCATCACAAATAATTTCCTTCCTGTTCGAAGGATTTTGGAGCTGGTGTTGACGGATATATTCCCACAACTTCTTGACAACCTGTGGGCGAGACAACTTCTCAACCTCAAGTACCGCAGACAGCGGGTCACTGTCAAAACAGTAAGAACAAGCAAGTAAACGAGACATGTCAAGTGCGAAACAAAAATGCCCGTTACCTGAGCGCATATTCTTTGGCGAACCCACCCTTGGCACCACCCCTCTTCTTGGGCCTGCTCCCACCATCCCCATCGTCTTCTTCCGAACCGACCATCTCAGCACTCTTCTTCACCTTTCGTGCCCCTTTCCGCGTGTTCGACGCGCCAGCGGTCAGCGAAACACCCCGACGTGACCGACTGTTGATCTCTGTCGACAACTTGCGCGCCAACACCGCATCGCTCTCCTCCACACTCTTCTTCCCTTTCTTCTTCTTCGGCTTACTCGCCACGTTCTCAGCTTCTCCCATGCCCTCGCTTGGTTCAGCAGGCAGTTCCTCCCCGTCGTCCCCCTCCCCGTCATCCTCCTCATGTTTCCGTTTTGACCCGCTCGACGCAGCACGATTGACATGCTCGAAAACCCGCGATATAACCTGATCGACGTCCGCGCGCTGTGTTTTTAATATCTCGGGTGTCAACTCGAGAAATGCATATTGCGGGTCGGCGAGGAGCGCCTTGCGCACGCGTTTCGCGCTAATGGTGGAGAGGTCCGTACCCGGTGCGGTAAGAATGCGCGTGATGGGTTCCTCAAGCGCTTCGAGGTCGAGGCTCATCGTGTTTGATGGTAAACGCGAGCGGGTTCGATGCACGACTAGATTAGTCAAAGCGCAGGTCAGCGATCCGATGAGGTTACGTCCGATTCTCGTGTTAGCGTGGACGGACAGGGACAAGAACAAGCGCACGAGCACTAGTATGTCCTTGAGGTCGTCGTCGTCGTCGTCGTCGAGCAGCACGCACACAAACTATTCAACAAACCCCAGCTGACCAAGCGAGACCAAACAAGGCTCTTGGGGGTTGTATGCTAGACCAGCGAATAAATACTTGAACACTCCAATGATCCCATATCATCGCCAAATCAACCAGTCCTGCCGCGCAGGGTCACCGGGCGGCGGAAATACACCCAGATTCTGTCGCTGCTGCTCTCCGGGTGGCTGTTGGTCCTGTTCTCGACGCGCACGTTCCACGATCCGAGTGCGAATGTAGATCAGAATCGCAACGGCCAGACACAGGCCCACGAGCAGCATCGTCTCGGCGAACTCGTCCGCAACCTCTTCACCTCGATGTCCACCTCGTATTGCCGCATCAAAGTAGTCCTCGGGGCCAAAATCACCATCCCGCTCGTTCTCGGCGTTCCTCCTATCCCTCGCCCACTGGAATGAAGACGGATTTTGGTCAGCCGGGACGTCACGCAAGGCATTCATTCAACAGACCTGGACTGGATCTTCCTCTTCTTCGCGACGAGCTTCGGCCGTTCGACGTCTCCGAAATTCTTCTCTAGCTTTCCCGATGTACCATGAGCCATCGTCCCGGAACTCATCATCTACTTCTTCGATGGACATATCTCGTTCGTCTTTCCTGAGATCAGCCCGTTCCTGAGAAGTTGCATCAATTTCTCGTTTCAGGTGCGTTCTCTCTGGAATGGACACTAAGAGTATGCATATCAGAGTCAGGACGAAGAAGACAAGGAAAACGGTACATTTATCTTCATCGTACTGCCAGAGAGGAAGACCATTTTCCCCGCCCTGTAACATATGCCAGATGCTTTTGGCATACAGTTTCATCAGGGATAACAACACAGGAAGGTACGCTTCGCCGTTCGTTTCCAACGCTTGATCGTAATGTCGCTTTGCGAGATGGAAATCCTACGGCAAACATGAATGTGGATCAGGCATGCTTCCCCAGAGCCATCACTCACCTGAGGTACACCCACTCCATTTTCGTACATCCACCCGAGGTTCCACATCGCCAGCGCGCTCACCTGCGTATCAGCTGCACTCTGGTAATACTTGGCCGCCTTTTCCCAGCGAACCGATTCTGGTTCATCCCGCACACCGAGCCCATGGTAGTAATAGTCTCCAACCTTGACCAGCGAATCGATGTTACGCTGCGCAGCGGAGCGGGTCCACTGAGTTAACGCGAGCCGTGCCGTGTCGTTGGAAGCTTCAATGGGAGCAAAACGTGTCAAACGCAGGATGCTTCTATCTATAAAATACATCAGCCCAACGCAGAATTGAAGAATTAATGTTGAGTTGACCTTGGTCCAAGACATACGCGAGATTGTTCTGCGCCACTTCTGAACCCCTCTCGGCTGCAATCCACCATTTCAGAATTGCCATCTCCTTGCCACGCGCGGTACCGCTGTTCCAAGCAAACTCGGCGTCATCAATGAGGTCCCCATCCCAAACCCCGCGTTCTGCGACGAGCTTGTAAAACGAAACAGCATTCGCACACGACCCAGCCGCATAGCCTTGGGGAAGTCCGGCAGTACGCATGTTCATCGTATGGATCTTTGCGAGGTAAAAATGAGCTTCAAACGGAGAACCGTAGCGAATAGCCGTCTCAAAATATGTCCCTGCCAGCTTGATCTCGCCCCTGGCTTGATTCAAACATGAGATCATTTGATTCGCAAGTGTCTCATACGCACGTACCATAGTGGTGTTTCCCGATGTTGACGAATGCTTCTGCCAATTCCTGGCCTGCCGCATGCGAAAAGTATCCCAGAGCCTTTGCTGCATCTTGGCGTCCTTTCACCAACCCGTCTCGCCACATGATACCCAATCCATTGTGACACTCTCGATCACCATATTCTGCTCCGCGCTCAAACCACATCATCGCCATTTCATAATCTTGCTTCACACCTTCTCCTCGCATGTACATCCTCCCCAAGTAAGCGGCGCTTTTCGCTGCCCACCCGGGTTGGGTGACACCCTCAGCCTTGTCATTCAAGGCATTCTGCTTGAGCGGATTGAGAGGGTCACGGGGCCACACTTGACGCGCAATCTTGAGAAAGTAGGACCGCGCGATATTGAAATCTTGGCCGATGCGTCCGACGCCTTCAGAGCCGGAGCCGATCCCGCCCGGAGTAGCGTATATACTCCCTTGGTAAAAGATCTTGCCAAGTTTGTACGCAAAGTCCATTTCGCCGCGATCAGCGTTAAACTAGAGACGAGGTTGTGAATCGGAGCGCTCGTGCGATGGAAGAAAATGATACCATATAGTACTCCAAAAGATCCTCCCAGGTTTCACCAGCAGCTTGAGCAAAACCTGCTTTTACAGCTGGCTTCACGACATTCAGCCCCGTCGACGCAACGCTAGCGCCTGGTCCGTACACTCCCCCGTCTAAATCGGAGAGCCGTGTATGCGTGTAGGGCAAGGTAAGGCCTCCGGGAGGGCCTGACAAGAACATTTCCATGGCTGTCCATGCGTGTCAGTGAACCGTACGAACACGTGGGAGGTAAATGCTTACTGGTATCAGCTGCTGCTTCATACCACTCCACAGCTCGAGAGCAGTCTTCCAACGTACTAATGCCACTCCAGTAACGATATGCGAGGGCCATTTGCGCGCCTTTGTGTTCCCCCTGTGCGGCAAAAGTGTAATACAACATAGCTCTGGCCTGATCAACGGGCACCGTGTCTGCATACCCGGTGGCGTAGAAGAACCCAAGGACTGCTTGGGAGGATGCATTGCCGGTTAAGGAAGCGTGCGCAGAGTAATATGAGTAGGCAAGCTTGGGGTCTGGCGTAAAATAAATACTTGGGGGAAACTGAAGAACGTTTTCTGAATGCAAAGGCACGACACGACATCCAATAGAGAACGTACAAGGGACAGACGAGCAAGGGTGTACAATGCGTCTGTATTTCCAAGTTCCGCAGAATATTGAAGTAGATCAATCACTTTGATTGCTTTGCCGTGTAACTCCTCGTCCTTTTTACGTGCGGCTGCGGCCGAACTATCCGCCCAAGAGAAAAGCCGAAGAGAAGCGAATTTTTGGCGAAGTTTGATCGCTATACGGATGACGCGACCGATGGGTCCTTGTCCTTGAGCGCTGGGCAGGTATGATGAGAGGAATGAGGTTGCTTGTGAGACGCTCGATTGCGCGAATGGGTCATAGTCATATGGTGGCGGGTGTGCAGTAAGATTGTGGAAAGTTATCATTGCAAGCTTGAAGGCATGTGTAGCTGTTCAAACATTAACTGTCGTGTGCAACTTCGGCGGATAGTCACCAAACCTTCGTTTGTCTGTTCAGCACCCGCAAGTGCCCGTTGGGTTGTCTGCGGAGTAGCGTGGTCAATAATACTTTGCATTGAAGTATAACTAGTTGCGATGTACTACACTTACGGGTGTTTCACGGTCGTTGTTGGTGCTAGACTCAAATGTCGGGTCGGGTTGTACCTGAGAGAAGGTGTTGGTCAGGAAGACAAATGACCATTCGACGCTTGTCTTACACTCTGAACGGGAAATGATGCGTCTGGCTGTGCAGAGACAGAGAAGGCAGCTAGGGCGACGAGCCCAAAGGCCAGCCACGCAGCCCGACGTGTTCGTGTTCTCCGACACATGGCCAGTCCCAAGCTTGAATAGCCTTCCGGAGGATTGACGTTGGCTGTCAGAAATCAAAACCAAGGAATTCGATCGCGTACGATGCTGACTGTAGTTTGCACTGCCACTGACCGAACTAATCTGCCACGTTTGCTTTTTGCTTGTATCAGTTTAACTCTTGTCAGGATGGTAGACTGCCTGTGGTTGCGGGCGCATCTCCCGTTGAAACATTCGCTGCTCGGGACAAGCATCCAACCGTGACAGTCCTCGCGCAATTTGATACATCGTAACCGTGTCATATCACAGTTTGAGCAGCGCCGCTTGATTTCTAAATGCTTGCTGATATGTCATGGCAGGCTGAAGACCTTGAGCTTCCTCTGACAACCATCCTATCGCAGCGACACCCGCAATAAGTTCCTTCTGGCCATGCGGTTGTGTAACTAGACCTCTCCGTTTCACCCTTCAATCCTTTTCCCTCGCAATTGTTTCTCGGTCACCTAGTTGCATTGATACCACGGAGAAGTATGGACAGCGCTTTCTTTCACTAGTAACTGCATACAGGAAACTGCGTACAACGCTGGTAATGACATCGCAAGTGCCTGTTCATTTACTCTTATAGCACGGGGGAAAAAGAAAGAGAGAAAAAGACAAATTTGGCACCAAGCTTGGTTGGTCCAAATGGCGATGTAGGCATTTCAGCGAGATCTACGGTCACGGTATGATCGCAATAGTCGCCTGGCAATGTGTTCCCTCTTCCGCGCATACAGACCTGGGGAGATGCCCACGAGGCAAGCGCGGCCGCGATAACTTGAACGACGCACGCCAAGTTGTACCGCTTCCCCGCAATCGCAGGTGAATAAATTCCAAGACTCCGGCTGAAAGACCTGAGGAACTGAAGCTCACGTGGAGCCTCCCTACAGACTGTTGAACATATTTTTCCGAGCTTCGTCTACAAGTTGCAAATACCCCGTTGAACGATGTGCAATTGTCTCAATTATCACCGTCCATCCAGATACTCGCCTCCCTGGTGAAGAAATCTTCAAAAGACCGCTCCAGGTGAGAAAAGTACGCAGAGGAATCTTGCCATGCATTATACAATGAACCAAGTGTCCATGACCAGGATGTGTTGGCCAAGATATGGAATGCAAACTTGTGAAGTGGGCTAGCCAGGGATGTATACACGACGTCGGGGTATCTATTCGACGGAACTTACACTTGTGTTCTTATCTGGTCTTGTCCAGCGGCGCTGCGAATATCGGACACGTCCAGAAGTGCGGGGATACGCCGAGGGACCAGCAGGGCTGCTGTCCGTTCTCCGCTGACGTCATGAGGTGTTAGTTCTTGCAGGGCGAAATTGGGTGAGTACAATCTGACTCTATCGGGTATGTACTGTCTATTTGTGCCCGTAAAAGACTTTTACAGCCAGAGTTAAACTGCTTGGCAGCGGTAATGAGCCGAGGCCCGTAATGACACAGGCTGTATGTACAGCGTAGCGTAGCTCACTCGAACGAACACCAGTAAACGGAATCACTCTACACCTTGCCACCCATGATCTAGGCAGGGGTTAGGAAGGGCCCAGAATGAACGACAAGAGGACGTACGTGCACAGCACGACTTGAAGCTCCCTTCAGCTTCTTGCATTCTTCCATGACATTGCGCCCCAAAGTACCGTTCAACCTGTTAGCATCGCGATGCTGTCGGAGATACCTTTGGGGCATGGTCAGCGAGCCTAGAGACCAGGAAGCAACCAGGGGCATTCATACTTACCGGAGGCATGTTTCTTCTTTAAAGTCTTGGTAAATCTTGCGGTTACTTTTACGCTTCAAGTGGAAAGCATTAAGCGAGGTTTCGCAGTCAACAAAGTGAATTGCGTACCTCAAGTTTGCGTGCAGCTTCCTCATATGCATGACTTTGATGAACCAAGAAATGATCCGCTAGGACAAAAAACGACATTCCGGAAAGATACATTTCATACAAGCAAGCCGCCTTGTTCCCGCCGTATCCCACGAAGCGCTCATCGCACCTACGTTTGAAAATTAGCACGAGACGACGGTGCAATTACCGAGTCCCATGACGTACCAAGGTGGCCCCTCCTTCTTAAAGATGATATATGGTTCGTATGCGGATTGGTACTGCTTGATTCTGTATACCTCTCCCGGAGTAGCGGAATAAAATCTTCGGTAGTCACTGCTGTTGTGTCCGGGAGTCCAAGACTTGTGAAACATGTCAATTTTCCCTGCTTCAACAAGCTCCAGAAGAACCTGAAACGTTTGGATATATCTACATTCAGATCGAGTCAGAGCCAACAAACCTTTTTGTCGCCTGGAAATATATCCGGGTTGACACCGTCTCGCTGATCGAGGTACTCGAATGCTGGAACTACGAGCGCTGCGTAGCCCTCCCGGAGACTAAGTCCGACCTCACTGTCCAAGCTACCTCGAACATGACTTCGAAAGTCAGTACAAATGGCGAAATCGACGTCCAGCATCATGACAAATTGAGTACGTGCAAGTAAACGGGCAACATTTCGCCATGTATTCAATTGACGAGCGAACGGTGAGAGAACCAAGTGTACATCGACGAATCTGGACATCCCTGGGATGGACATATACAGTTCGTGCAATGCATCGAGGATGATACGAGAGTCACTGGGTACCACGTGAACGGCGGCGGATATTGGACCTGCGCATGTTGTATAAAGCAAATAACAACGAATGAATATTCACGCACCACCGTAACGTATAACTAGTTCCCTAAATGCCTTGAATCGATTGAACGTCACGAGAGTAGTGATCGTGATATCGTCCTCTTCAAAGACCGCCGAACCTTTGTAATAAAATGGGATAATCTTGCAGGGTTGCATGCTTTGCGAGAAAGCCTTTGAGAGAAAGAGCGATTCCTTCATGGCGATTTCGCGATCTTGGAGACCATACTCGTCATTAGGCGTTGCTGGCCAATACAACATGCCCTCGGGGAGCCTGTGCGGGATCAGGGGGTGCTTGAAGCCCAGCGAATTCACATCGTCATCCAATGTGCTTGTGGCCGGTGAACTTGTGGGAGCTAACCATTCCTGTATCTTGAACGACGCACTCACGAACAGTAAGTACGACGAATAGACGATGGCGCTGGTGACGTAGATGCCGGCAATGGCGTGGACAAGCTTCCTGGACATGGCAGATTCCAACGTGGCAAGGACCTGGGTGCTGCAGCAACCTGTCAGACAGATAACGGCAACAGCATGGATTGGCATTCTCCGACCAACAGGATGTCAACGTCTCAGTGAAATAATTGAATCCCGTGCGACGGAAACGAAGGGTCCTTCGATGCGTCTAGTCAAGGGCACATCTGAGTGGTAGAGGCCTACAGTGTTCCCGAGGGCAGGTCAAGCTTATGAGAATACTGCATTCTTGGAGTGTTCGCACGGCTCGTCCCAGCCCAACCGTGGCACCGACACTGATAGGACTGAGGGCATCTATGGGTGCTGCAGTCTCAGAAATATACGAACTCCTTGTTTCACTCCTAGAGACTCGGAGGTGTCCGTGAGTAACCCCATACAAAATGTATATGCCCTGAACATACATTTCCAGTCAGACGATATGACCCCGACACCACTCTAATCCAGACCTTAATCATATCAATGTCAATTTTAGTGCTTTCCAATCCCTCCCATTGGACACCCCTTAACACCAGAAAGCATCTCATTCAGATGCATCTGATTGATCAGCACATTGAACTCCACTTCATGGGATCCCTGCTGTCTTCATGGCATTGTGCCAAACATGCTGGGCTATGGTACAACTGAGTAATTCCTTCATAACATAAAAATGATGAAGCTTGTATTCCCATTTTTTTCCCGTATACATCAACAATATTGTAATACTTTGAAACATTTCACATGAATAATTCTCTTTCTGTTAGTGACCTTTGGTTTTCCAGATTCTACATTTGATGCAGTAGCAACTCAGATGTTCAACTCCCAATATGAAGTACAATATATGCTACATCAGCTACATCAAAGACCATGAATATACTCAGCCAGAGCACTTCAATTATTGAGTCTTCTTTTTCTTGGTTGGAAATTCAGAACCACCCTCCCTCACTGCCAATCTCCTGGTCCTTCTTTTCGCCTATACCAGCTAACTTTCCACCCTTGAAACCAGTCTCATCATCAGATGCAAAAGGATCCTCTTCAATCTTTCTTTTGGTGAGAGGTTTAGACTTTCCTTGTGCTGGCATGGAGTCCTTGGGTAGATGGGCTGCAACACTTCTGGCAGCTTCTGCATAATAAGCCTCTTTTAGCTCCTGCAGAATCATCTCAAATTATTCCACAAATATCAATTGCATGCACACCTTGATTTCAGAATCCTTCATCAATGACACATTCTTCCAAACCTGTTAAGCCTTTCAGTGATGTGCTACAAGGGAAAGATGATGACCCACAGTTGAAGGTATGCCACTAGGATGTTTGCTGTCCAAGCCTACCCAAGAAAATTAGTGATGGATACATACATATGGAAAAAGGGCAAGCCATACCTATTATTGTGTATAGATCAGACTTTACTCCACTGAGGTTAAGTCCATGCTGTCTCAAAAGCACTGTCATAACCTAAGAGGGGGCTCAGGGTTAAGGATCAGCCTTGAAATTGATACATACTGCAATGACATCCTCCTTGTCATAAACATTAGGGATGTAGACACATATCACATGCTGATACCCAGGGGTTGGATTCTCAGGTGATGTTGCTACTTTTGCACAAAAGGCTGAAGTAGAAGATAGGGGACCAGAGACCAAAGAAGCTGTATAGATATTAGCCACAAGAGAGCAGTGATCATAAAGTCTCACATGCTATCTTGCTCCAAATTGCATCTACCTTGTCAGCTTGTGCAAAAATCAACCTGGTAGACAAAATGACATTTGATTGTGAAGAATCCCAAGCAACATACCATTTCCCACACACAAAACTATGTTTCCTTGATATATCCTTCAGCTTTTCAGCAGCTTGTGCTTGTGCCTACACAGCAAATCTCTCACAGTTCAAACTGCCAAGGATATACTCACCTGCTCTCGAACCTCTTTTTTACCCAGCACACCTGTTTTCTTGCTACCATGCACAGGGATTGATGGGTTATTCTTGTTGAATGGAAGTAAGAGAGTGCATGAAGCCACAAGTTGCACATTTTACCTTGATTTGCTCGACATTCTCAGTGACTTGCTGTACTTCGGATGACATCAGCTCATGTAGTGTGATAAGGTAAAGTATTCACAAAGTGCAGCTGCTTCGACAACAGCAGCTGCTTCACCTTTGACTGATTGTGATTCAGCATTTTCCTTCCTTCTCACCCATATCCACTAGACGAGTTGTGTCAACAATATTCCATTCACACATACTCAATGCATCCTCACAGGTTTAGTGCCATCATTCTGAACCATAGATGGTCTATACTGTAAACGTGTGTGAGATGTGAAGTGTGTTTCAGGGCCTCCTAGTCACACCTTGGCAACAAAGTCCTCTATAGGGAATGCAGTACCGGGAAACCAAGAATACATATATCGAGCAGGGATTGTATTGTCTGGTTGTGCTGTGCTCGTCGACATGCTACTTTAGAGGCAGATTGTTGCAGGGGACTGGGTGAGAAAAACGAAAGACACTACAGGGATTCCCATCCACACGTCGGGTTTTTCCGCGACTCACGTGACCAATTCATCAATGAAGATCACAGCCAGGCTACTCAAGAGAATGACAGCTCTTTGTGAGTGTGAACGTGTTTCAGTTGTCTGAAATAACTGCCGGGACTCCGCCAATCGCTCCCACACTTGCACAGATGCTTATCCTTTCTCCGCACTAGTTGCGCATGATATTAGCGATATTGCTTACTAGTGGTAGATTGCCTTCCAGCTATCTATCCAAGACACCCATGAGGTGAATTGTCACACGAGAATGTGCCTTCTGTGACCGAGGATGAAATGGAGGTATAGAAATAAGCAAGTCGAGATCCCGGGAAGAACAATGCATGAGAGTTTGTGTCAAACATCTCGATCTAGACACATTTTCAGGACCCATCAACAAGAGTTATCCATCGGCATATTTCCCCATCCGAGCCGCGGACTGGAGGACTGGCCTGAGCTCCACAGTACCATTTCAACAGTCGCGATATGCAACATGGGCATACCTTCGAATATCAATCACCGACAGCTTGGGACTCCCTTGAACGGATCCAGTCGAGTGAGCTGGGGACAGAAAGGACAACAGTCCTTTTTAACGGTTCTTTTGAGTCACCGACTGGAGCTGTCTATCACGTAACAGTAGAAGGATTGAAGATCGAACCTCCTGCTCCACATAGTATCGCGGCCTCGCGGACATTGCCCCGAGTGACCGCAACAAGCAGGCGTAGTGCTGGCGACTGAAAAATCGCCACACGGAATGCGTGATAAGGCTATGAAATGCCCAGCGTATTTCAGTCCAAACGGTTCCTCACGGAACCAAACCCGACCTATTAGGATCAATGGCAAATATAACACGTGTCAGAAATAATGGTTCGGTATCGTGGTGCCGGCAGCTATCCATAGATGAATGTCCACACCTTAGAACCCTAATTATTCAAACCAGTTGGCCGAAGTATCAGGTGAGTGTGGGATGTTCGACCATTCAAAGTTGGTCGATCCAGCCTGGGTGACATGCTTCAGCCGCAGCACTTCTTTGGTGACGAAAATGACAAGAGCCGGTTCTGAGTGAAGCTCGACAACCTCAAATCAGTAGACTTTCGTGGAATAATGCAGGTCAACGCTGCGGACACAATGTCACGGAACGACATTACAAAGACATTAAAATTAGCGGAGTCATAGACGAGGCCTTTCTATCCGATGAGCGGAAGGATAAGCGTGAACGGTGCCTTCGCCCGCAATACCTTAGCCATACCCAAGGTATGTCCCAAAGGGGCTGACCGATTTGGAACACGAAAAAATCTTGGGATTGTACCGCAATGTGAGATAATTGAACCTGACCTTTTCAACTAAATCGGAGTTCCTTGGTCAGGAAGGCGCTCGATGGCGTATCGTCTCGCAACAATATACATGAGTGGGACTCCGGGGATCTTCCGTATTCGTCGCCGCAGTTCACGATCGCACGTTGCAACGACATAGCACTTGTGTGCGGTCACGCGTTGCACCAGGCAATCGTCGGCGTACGTGCCAGCGTGACTGCAGCGGAGGCGCTCAAAACGGGGATCACGAGCCACTCTTTGGGAAATCCTCAGCTCCCAAAGCATCGGAAGACAACAACGACCTACCGTAGAGCCACACGATAACGGTGGCCTAATTTCTCAAGCTCGCCCATAACGCAATCCGTCACACACGGTATGCCTTCCCACCATGATCAGATGGAGCTATCACAGAGAGAAAAAACGCACATTTGGCATAGAGGCAATCCATCATACCACTGACAAGCTCCAGCTTGTTTTGAAGGCTAAAATTGATAAAGTTGGTGTCGATAAGAACACGGTAGGGTGGTACAAGTTCCGTGTTGTGGGCGAGAAAGAGGGAAGACGCGATTTGGGGCCTAACAAGTGGCATAGTGAACAATTGTGAAATCGCATGGCAGAAACACGCACACCCGACGGACTGCTTTTGCCTTTTCCTCCTCCTCCTTCTTCTCTTGTTTTAACTGAATTTCCTTCCTGTCAAGATAGATATAACTAAACTGACTCGCATAATGAGGGAGACCATACAAACGAGCGTCATTAGGACTGAGTAGTCGCTTGACCGCTGCGAATTTGCGTGTCTTTTTAGCTCTTCCCTACAGATCATGTGAATTCTATGCTCGGAACAGAGAGCTGTGATGCTTGACGTGCCATTGCGTGCTTTTAGGAGCCCAATCAGTGTGAAGGAGGGCGATGGATTTTTATCAGCTTATCCCTGGTAAGCAGAAAAATAAATTACAACAAATATCGACAAGCTCGCTCGCACGGTTTATCATGTCGGTGTTTAAACGATTCCCTATCTTTTGACTCTTACCTTGTATTTGATGCACCGGTAACAACGTTCGTTTGTGAGTGGGTTATTCCCTGTGAACCGTTCTTGGTTGACACGACCTTGAAGCTAACGTCCGACTGACAGTAACGCAAAGGCTCTGCCCTCTTCTTCAACATGAAAGTGATCCCTCTGGGCCATATTCCTTTGAGCAAATGATACCAAAACGACTTTCGTTGTTGGCCATCACGAAGAGCGAGCATGCCAAGGTGAGAACCCCTGACGATCAGGCAATGGCAAAGGATCTCATTGGCACCTGCATGTGCTCGCGTTGTTTTGGTCGACGAGTTCGCTACGTGATCGCATCCCCGTCGCTTCATGTTCATTCGAACATGATCGCATTCACTGATAGAATGAGTTCCCAGCTGTCGACATGATTAGTGTTATCAGTCCAATAGGCGTGAATGCCACCCGCGGAGGACGTGAGATAACTAATACGGCCGAGGTTGCGATCGAGGTGACAGTCTTAATATAGGTGGACGAGGAACATACGTTTATCATCGTTAAATAACCAATAATATCTGGCCTGCTCGCCTTCATGTTCTGGCGTGGGTGTGTAAGTTCGACATGTACAGCGTATGAGGAGAACTTCCCTGATTGTTCAGGTGCTAATCGAGGCATTGGTTGTTGTGCCACACGATTTAGCCGACCTATAAAACCAGGCAGAAACAAGGGTTGAAATTAAGTCACCTATTCAACAGAAACTGTTTCCGAGACTTCAACAGTCGCTCTCCACATCCTCTGAACCTACCGACATGCTTGCACAGGACTCGTATAACACCGCATCCACGAGTGTGAAGGTAAGTTCCCCGCGCTCATTGAGGTCCTTGTCTTCACGCACCCGAAAAGTTTTCCTGCATAGCCGACGACGCGACCGGCCTTGAGCGTATCATGCTCGCTGCACAGGGTGATCTGCAACGTTTGCTAAGGTACTACCACCCTTTGACCCGCTACCTTTTTGCCAATTATATTTGACAGCGCATTCTTTGCACGACCGATCAATGTGAAACGTATCTACGCGAACACGTCCTCTCGTTTGCGTCCTGCTTTGCCCGAATACCCCATCACACAATCACGTCAAGTGCACCTTTCGTGTGCCAACCGTGTTGTCTGCATCGCAACGTCCATCGTCACGATGACCTCCCCTGAAAGCGAACGACTCTTTTTGGACGACAAGTTTCCCATCGGACAAACGTTTCGGCAACTTCGTCGGAACCCACAGTTTAGTCTTCTCAGTGTTGAGACACCGGTTGTTCGAGGGAGGCGCGAGTTGCGCCGGACGTATACGCTGGAAACTGATGGTTTCAGGGCGGAAATATTGGAAGTATTTCCGGATAGGGATATGTTTCGCCGTGGAGAGGATTGGCTTCTTGAAGAATCAGATCTGGAAGAGACACGTGCCAATGTGGTAGAGAACGCAAAACGGGACTGGAGCACCGTACGTATGGGTGCCGTTGTGCACTAAGTCAACGACGTGTAAGAATAGTTCTATGTACATCATGTGGATGGTATGGTCCCTCACTACTTTCCGGTTAAATAGTAGAGGTTATATCACCTTTTGTAAGACCTCAAATTAATCTCAAGTGTCCGTGTTAGTTGCAATAGTTTCGAAGATTGCATTCAGCCCGGGCTTGCCTGCCATTTTTGTTCTTGGGAGCCCACACAGATGACATGCCCACGCTAAAACTAAGACGCGAACGCAACACAGTTTACCATGGATTGAGATCCTTTGGGGTTTTTTTTTCTCAGTTGCTGTGGATACCTCCAGGCTCCCGGTATGGCAGGTCCTACTTTAACGAACTGGGCCGGTGGACCGGTACATCATTTGAGCCACTTCACGCGTTATCAGATCAAGAGAAAAAGGCTCCTTATCTATGAGGGTCCCTTTACCAACTTGCATTCACATACAAACAAAGGAACCCGGGGAGATGGGGCTGACTGGTGATCGATGTTCCCTGGTGGTCACATTGCGCCGCATCGGCATAAGATGGGCTCGGAACGGACGATCTCCATAACCCTCATGGTGGACCGGGTACTAACGTTCCGAGGGTACCGGGCTAAGTAAGTATAGCATCGGCCATGGGGATACGAGGCGCAAGGAAGATGGCATACTGGTACATTGGGGTGATATCTCAAACTCGAAGCCTGTAATTTAGCCTAAATCGAGCTTGCGCCTGATTTCGAGTTTGACTGACGAAAGTGAGCGAAGCTCGAAAGTTTTCGACGCAAATCGTGACTGTAACCTAGCCCTATATTTAGGACGAACACGGTCAACGTACAAGCGACTGTTTTACAAAAATTCTCTCTGGGTTCGGCATTTGAACACCATTTGTTCGCATTCATTCGTGGCATCCTGGACAGGTGATCAGTACTTTCACTATATTGAACTGTGTGGAGCATCACATTAACGAGCCTATTATTTCCACTTCCCACTGCACGCTTTCCGTCCCAATGGCAATTGCTAGTGAATATTGATGTCGTCCGCACCTCGGCCTTGAAAACCATGAATGGTGTCATCATACTCATGAAACATGAAACATGAGGAATGGTGTTCCCACATCTCCCCCGGAGTACATTTGATTGGTTGCCCTTGCTGTGAGGGAACTCGCGGGTCCACATGGTGCCCGCGCCTTCAGCTGTGCTGAGCGTGCAGTGCTCTCAGTGGCGCTCAGCGTGACTGACATCCTGTACGTGCATCCATGATCGTGTGAATGTCAGCCTTGTTCATGCGTGCAGGCCATGCGGTACGTGTGCGTAACTTGGGTGTCTGCCATGTGCATGCTGAGCACTCGAGTCTACTAGTAACTATTAACTCGTCAAGGGTTCGCTCGAAACACGTTTTTCTTTTCTTCCATCACTCAGTCCATGCTCATTTTGTTTCGTCTTCAAGCTTTGCCAGCTGGAACGAAGTCCTGCCTCATTCGGTGGTTTTTCGCGTAATCTCGGATGTCTGTGTCGCCCTCCCAATGTTGCCTGCTCTCGAGCGTGCACTATGGATATAAAACTTGAGATCAATACTAGCGAATAGCCGGGACTAGATCGGTTCAATGATATCATTGCGCTTACAACACCGCCCGTACATGATAAACCCGGCTGAAGAACCATTTGAACGTTCCCAGAAGCCAACAGCAACGGAAGCAACACGTTCCGCCTTACTCAGGACCCTTATTTCGTGATTTGTCTATTGCTCGAACATTCTTACTGAGCGAAATGAGTGGATTGCTCGAGCACCTTCGGCACATGGAAGCGAATCAATGAATCATCCATTCTTCGAACACGCGTCGCTATTTGCCGCCCGCAGTAGCATGAGTCGAGCAAGGCCTTGGAGCACACACGGTATGTATCGTACAGCACTTTTCCTTTGGAAACGGGCCATGAGACTCGGAGTCGCTGTTGCTTCTTGCACCCTCGATCCCAGAACGTTCTTCTCGTTATCGCTTATGATTATTTGGTGTGGCAATTGCTGTTTCGCCAACGGAATAATCGAACAGGTTGTCCGCGCATGGGTGAGAAGAGGATGGGTAAAGTACTCTCCAGGAACGGTGTTGACATCCCGTCACCTCACATCCGCAGGCGTCCCGTCTAGAGACATTTCCTGCGGTCCACATGAGAAAGGAAAAGGAAGCAACGAGAGTTGGCTAGACTTGTGACTTGGTACTCGGCGATTCGCTCGTCGCTCCGATGCTCGAATGAAGTGGGTTTGGATCGGACTGGGATCGGACTCTGCGCCGAATCAGTGGGACCGGGGACCTGAGGAGGCGGAGAGGTGGGGTTGGAAATGCGTTCGATGGAAATCGACAAAGTGTGCCTCATCGGTACTCCGTACGCAGCAGGGGGATATGGGAATATGATCATGATGCCGTTCACTTGGTAGATATCACACGGGCCCTCCTATTCTCTTCCATCGAAGGCGCATGGCGCATATGCAGTGTTTGTGCGCCACAGAACGCGCGAACCCCAAAGCTCGAGATCAAGCTCTGGACCTTTCATGGCCGTGGCCTCATGGTGCATAGAGCGCATGCCATCGTTCGCTTCCTGTGAGTGTGTGGGCGTGTATATGGGTGTGTGTATGGGAGCAAGGTGTTTCTAGATGCCACAGGATAAAACAGAGTTTGATCAGGGCGAAGAACCGAGAACCGAGGGAAAACAGAAAGGGAAACGAAAACGAAAGGAATGCGATCGAGGTTGAAGAAAGAAATGCGAGACTAGAATGGTGAAGACGGGTCCTGTTGAACCATCAATCGACCGGACGGATGGAACGACACATGTTCTTATCGTCTCCCCTCCGGAAGAAAGGAAAAGGGAAAAGGAAAGTAGGTGTCGGAGAGACTTGGGGAAGAAACGGGACGAAACAAGGGTAACGTAACAAAGGATCCCCTCGGTGGCGTGTAGGTAAGGAAACACATTGTGTCCCATCGCTCGACGGCCGTGGGGCATACTCTGTTCATGCGAATGACCACCGGAAGCATCAACAGTACTCCCATGCGTCGCTAAGATGAACTCCACCGCAGGCATTGTACGAATGTTTGCTAGATAAGATTAAATGTGGGAGTAGATATTCTATCTAATTGAGTTTATTTTATTTTATTTTGTCTGGAACTCACGTCTATATTTGTTTCCCGACGCCAGAGGAGATCTTAACGAACCTGGGGAATATGTTCACTAAAAACAACAACGACGAATCAGACGATACGGTAAAAATAATGAACCAAGGTAAAGACCTGCCAATCGTAACGGATTGGACGATACGACAATGATAATTATGCCTCGTGTGAAAACACGCACGGATGATAAGTCACCACCGGATGTGCTATTGACTGTGGACCCGTCGCCATAATGCAGCGGCACGTCGTGTGTATCCACCACATACGAAGGCGTATTTACACTTCAGACTAGAAAGGAATTCAATTTCAGGAAGAGAATGAAAGCCGCATTTTACACGGAAATCGAGACTTGGGACGAGCTGTGTAGGAGGAGCAGTGCGCCTGGTAGGAGCACCTACATTCAAAATGAGCACGACGCTATCTCATTGCTACCCATCCTCGGATTTATGTTAAATATCTTCGCATGGAAAATGCGAATTGTCTCGGGTTGGGAGGGGGGGTCAAGTTGACTGGTTAAATTCATGACGTGCGGCGGTCCGGGGGCCCGCTGGCTACGCCATTTCGCTGGATAGCCTTCCCACTGATCCCGTCTGTTGTTTTGCAGACTTCGGCAAGGCAGGTGCCACCCGAGAGGCAAGGACAACGCTGTGACGAACCTTGTGGGTACTGTATGAGCGTCGCAGATGCTGTCATGGCTCATGAGGAACAGGATGGGCGCGATTCCGACGCGTTTGCCAGTAGGGAGACGAAGATACCTATGTGTAGCATAACCTTAGGGATGAATCTGGGACCTCGCTGCGGTGAGATCTCGAGTATGGCCATGGCTTTCCAAAGACGACGTTTACGTTCCTTGATCCGACTCCGTTGACAGGGTGTGTGCGCATGTACGCCAGCGCACGTGTATCCCAGGCATGGGGTTAGACCGCAGATCGTTTCCCCCGATCATTGGTATGGATCATCTCGCGGCTGCTATTGCATTCATTACAGCTCGCGATGCACCAACTGTAACGTTTCAGCTGTGCTAGAGAGACCGGTAGAGGATTATACTAGGCGTCAGATCTGGATTTGACAGCAGACAAGTCACGGTGAAAAGGTTTAATACCACCTAGATGTGTCAGAACGTTGGCATGTCGTGGCAGAGAGTCTCGGAGGTTGACTTCGGGGACAGTCAGCCTGAGTGTCCCCAACTTGGGTCTCATCGCACATGAGGTACTCTAGTTAGACCTCCAGTCGACTGTCTTGTAGCCCTGCGGGACACCGTGATTAATGGACCACTCTTTGTTCGGCGCAGTGGTGACGAGCAGTCGTGCTACGAACTACGAGACTTACCAATTCGGGCGATCTAGAGAAGATTCGGGGCTAACCGGTTAGCCGAAAAAGTCCTGGTCCATTATAGCGATATGAATAACACGATTGATGTGCCCACTCGTGCGCTGTGTGCTAACAACCGGACCGATGTTTTGATATGTCACTACTCCTAGTGCGCTCCGGGACCATGCAGTAAAATTCCCACGAAACAGCAGATTGAAGTTGACCAGCCAACTGTCGAAATGTTCATAGGGGGTGCACAACGGTGGAGAGTGCTTGGAGATGGAATTCGAGTTGATATCCAACGATAACGATTCGCGGGAATAGGAAACCGATTTGTCGATGATGCACAAGAAAAGATAGCTAATTAATCCCACTGGTGGGCCAGGTCTATGTCCATTGTGCGGATAAGTCCTCTGAAGGGTAATCAACTGCGGTCATTCGCGTCATCTCGGAGAAACCGATACCGCTTGCTCAAAAAAATGATGTGGAACATTGCCACCTTGGCAAACGAGATAGGTCAGGGAGAGTTCGTCCTACTTGGTTACCAAATGTGGGTAATTTCCGTGGTCGGGTTTTGATACGAACCTGAAACAGTCGATAAGCAAGTTGCTATGTGGTATTCGAGGACACTTTACTCTAGAAGAGGATCGAAAACCTGGTTATCAACCAAGCCCGTGCACATGGGAGCAGATCCATCACTGTCACCTCGTTTCATTTGGTCACTTTCGAGTTATTGTGCCTTTTAAAAGCTGTATACTCGTGGATGAATGGAAAGAAGGGCCGCCACGACGTAATCAATTTTTGCGGGCTGTGTTCGGTATACTTGCACCGAGATGGATAGACGTTTCAGACGGGAGAAGGCACCACGGAGGGGGGTGGCCTGTTGCGAAGATACGCCAATCCCAACGTAATGTCGTCTGACCAGAGTCGCACGAGCTGATCGTCGGACCTGCGTTTCGTTTCAAAGGTATCAAAAGAAGAGCGTTGCGACTGGAGGGTAGATCGAACGTCGGAAAAACGAGCCCCTCCAGTAGTGTACCCACGTGAAGGCATTTTGTGCGATCGAACGAGTGATGAGTCTGTCGTGGTGAGGCCTCGGAGAAATGGACACAGACGGGGAGAACGTTGAGGATAATCCGGTCACCTCGGTGGATGGCTGAAGCGATGGTGGTTTGTGCTGTGTCCAATGAATGAGCTGTGTATACAGCTCTCATGATGGGGGGGTCTTTTAGGGGGGTTACTAATGTTTTGGGGGGTGTCAAAACGTATTCGGTCAAAAATGAACGACGAGTTGATCTTGGTGGATCTGAGACGCAACTACGTCAGATTATGTTTGTTTTCTTTTTCCCGCTGAGAGTCGACGCTGCCTCGAACAGTCTTGCGGGCGGATCATTCGGGACCTCGCAGAATATAAAACGGCTCGAGTCATTCTCTCCTTTCCCCCAACATTCACCCTCATGTCTTCTCTCCTCGCACAATACCAAGCACACGTTCGCGAGCTTGATCACTACCTGTCCGTACCCCCTTGTCTCTTCTGTGTCCCTCACTGATCCTCTCCCAGCGCCGGTGCACCCCTCACCCTCACCGGCAGCGATCTCTCCCTTGCTCAGATCGCCGCCGTCGCCCGCCACATACCCTTCGCCGCTGCTTCTCCCTCTGCGCCGCCTCTTCGCCTCTCCTCGTGCGAGCACATCCGCGCTGCACACAATGCTTCCCGTCACGTCATCGCGTCCAAGGTTGAAGCTGGCCTTTCCGTCTACGGTGTCTCCACCGGCTTCGGTGGTAGTGCGGATACCCGCACCGACGACCCCATTTCACTCGGGGCTGCCCTGCTCCAGCACCAACATGCAGGTGTTTTGATCCCCTCCTCCGTCTCTCGTCATACCTCACCTTCTGGTATGCACCCCTCTCGCTTGCTTATTCCTGTCTGCTCACACAGAGCAGTGATCTTGCCCCTCTCCGACCCGGCTCACTCAACCACCATGCCTCCGGCTTGGACCCGCGCGGCCATGCTGGTCCGCACCAACTCCCTTCTACGCGGCCACTCGGGCGTGCGATGGGAACTTGTAGAAAAAATGGTCGAGGTCCTCTCCAAAGGCATCGTCCCTCTCGTCCCTCTCCGCGGGAGTGTCTCCGCTAGCGGTGGTCAGTATATTGTTACTTTCCCCTCCCGAACGTTCCATTTCGCTTACTTCTATTCCATGGGTAGATCTTTCCTCTCTGTCGTACATTGCCGGCATGCTCATCGGCAACCCTGCGATTCGCGTATGGCTACTCGCTCCCCCCGTTCCCAGGTCCATCCCCATCCACACCACTCATCTAAAGCTTCCCACGCCACGCTTCCTTATCTCTTCCACGCCCCCATCTACCTTTGCATCTGGTACTGTCACTCCTGCAACCGAATCTGGTGGTGCATCCCCCATCTCCCCAAGCACACCCGCATCATCTGTACCTGATGATGAATTCAGCAAGCCTGACTTTTCTCAGTCCCCCGACTCTGTTTTCCTTCTCTCCCATCCCTCCACAACATATACCGCTTCCAAGGCTTTGGCCCTCACCAACACCACCCCTCTCCCTCTTGCATCCAAGGAGCACCTTGGTATCCTCAACGGCACTGCCTTTAGTGCTGGCTTGGCTGCTCTTGTCGCCAATGGTGCCCAAGACATTGCCGTCCTTGGAGCTGTAAGTGTCAACGATTCCCACTCAAGAACTCACGGGCCCAAGTCTCATTCTTCCATAGGTCTTGACAGCACTGTCTGTGGAAGCCATGTTGGGTGCCCGTGGTTCGTTTGATCCCTTTGTCAGCCATACCCGCCCCCACCCCGGCCAGATTGAATCGGCTCATTTGATCTGGTCTCTTCTCTCTGAATCCAAGTTTGCTCAGGATAGCGAGGTCGAGGTCACGATCGAGGAGGACCAGGGTGTGCTCAGGCAAGATCGCTACTCTCTTCGTACTGCTCCGCAGTGGTTGGGTCCCCAGTTTGAGGACATCAAAAGGGTCGAAGAAACCATTCGCATCGAAGTCAACTCGACGACTGATAACCCACTTGTTGAGGCCCCGCGCGAGGCTGGTGCAGAAGGTGCGTATCCAGCGTGTCTCATCCTTTCGTGACTCACGTGTCCCAGGCAAGATCCATCACGCCGGAAATTTCCAGGCATTGGCCGTAACCAATGCGATGGACCACCTCCGACTCTCCCTCTCGCATATCGGTCGACTCATGTTTGTGCAGCTTACAGAGTTGATCAACCCTACTATGAACCGCGGCCTGCCTGGAAACCTCTCCGGTGGGGAGGGTGCACTCGACTTTGGGTGCAAAGGTGTTGACATTGCTGCCGCCTCGTACGCTGGAGAATTGAATGCCCTCGGTGGAATGAACGTGGGCGTGGGAAATGTTAGTGCTGAGATGCACAATCAGAGTGTCAAGTCAGTTGTTTTCTCCAATGAAACGCTTGTCATTGACGATTTACTTTGATAGTTCCCTCGCTCTCATATCGGCTCGGTATGCACTGACGGCGCTCGAGGTTTCTCAGTTGCTCGCCGCAACGCATTTATTCGTTGCTTGCCAAGCCCTCGATGCACGTGCTCTATACCTTGACATGAGGGAGTTGTCGGCTCAGGTCGTGCATGACGTCGTACGCGACGTATTTGCTCTCGGTGAAGACCAACTTGTGGATAAGATTGCACGCAAGGTGATACCCCAGGTCCACGACGCTCTCGACCGCTCGACCAGTATGGACACGATACCGCGAATGGCCAAGGTGGCTAGTGAGGCTGTTTCCCCGCTCTTCGAGGCGCTCGCATCGCTTGACCTCTCCAGACTCGATCTGGGCAAGGTGACATTGTTCCGCACAGTGCTCGCCGACAAGCTGGTAGCACTCTTGACGGAACTCCGATGTGCGTACTTGGGCGTATCTTTGGCGGACGTGCGGAGGGGCTGCATGGGGTCGACGTCGCAGCCGACGGCCCCAGTGCCGACGTTTAACATTGCGCCCCGCGGACGGACGCCCGCATCGGCGTTTCTGGCGCCGCGCACACGGGTGGTATACGAGTTTGTGCGGGAGGAACTGGGACTCCCCATGCATGGCGCAGACAACTTGCGCGGAAGCGTATTTGGGATGCAGGATGTGTCAGCGGACGTCGAGGAGATGGTAGCGTCGTTGGGTGGGCCGGTGGATACCACGATAGGTGACAAGGTGGCGATTATTGTTGAGGCGATCCGAGACGGACGGATGGCGCGTGTGTTGGTACGAGCGTGTGCGGGCGTGGAGGTTTGAGATTGAATTTCTGGTTAAAACGTGCATGGATTAGAGCCAAATGTATATATCCTTGTATTGCCCTGCATGGTTTTTGTGTATCCATTATCCAGTTGATTACGCTTGTGCTAATGGCCACATACATATATGTAACTCGTAGATGGACAGGTTAACTTATGAGCAGCCACGAGAATGTATACGTCCTGCGTTCCATGAGCGCGTCCGTTTGGCCTCGCCCTGCTACGCCAGTGCTATTGTATACCCATTGTTTATGCAGTCGCCGGCACTTTCATTCATAAGCACAGCAATTGTATTGGCAAACAGAAGGATCGTAGATGATCAGAGATGACCAGACTGTAGCATATTCAATATAGCCGATGCATCGGCGTGATAGAGCACCAAGTAGGACGTACCATGCGTCGTTTCCCTTTCGCCTCGATCTCAGGATCACGGATTACTTTGCCTGCGGAACATTCGGTGCGGCCTGTTGCGGACGTAGGCCACACTCAGAAAGATGGTCAAAGAAAGTGCCAGGCACGAACCGACGATCCTTGAACCAAAAAATGGTTTCTGGTGGTGGCTGTTACCCCTGCGTACGTCCGTTGAGGTGGGACGTCCAGCTTGTTCGTCCCTCTGTGCCTCGTTGGCGCCTACACCCTTCGTGTCTCCCTCTGCTCTGCCCTCGCCCTCTGCCTCGCTCTCGTCCTCGTATTCCTCAGCGTCTCGTTCGAACCCGTGGCTAATCCACGGTGTCCCGGGTACGTGCGCACGTCTATGTACGGGGTTGTACGGGAACTTGGAAGCAGGCTCAGGAGGACGGGCGTATCCAATGAACGGTATGCCGGGGATAGAGCAAGTAGTCTGTTCGGTTGTACAACCTGCCATGCCGGGGTCGTACGCTGCGTAATCGTCGGTGAACATGGACTCTAAAGGGTCGAAAGTGCGTGTGGGGGTGGGATCGGGGTTAGATGTGCAAGCAGGGGCGGAGGCAGCGGAGATGGGCGGATATGGGATAGGTCCGGGGTCAGGAACGCGTGAGGCTGGGCCGCCGGCTAGGCCTGTGCCTTGGCCTCCAAAGTCGCCCGGGAGGAGGTCGTCTGCCTCGGCTTCTTTGCTTTGATTTTCTGTGGTACCGCGGACGCTGTCCGCAACGAAGTTGGCGCTCTGGTAATAATTGTCTAACGGCGTTCCACACAGAACAGAGGGTCGTGGTCATCGTCAATCTAGAATTGAGTGGCTGGGTGTGACTTACCGCGAGAGATGTGTCGACCGCTGAGGTAGGACATGGTTGAAATCAGAGACCAGGATTGAGCCCCTCTTTCAGAGGGAGACCTGTGACGTATGGTGACGTGAAGTTGTGTCAAAACGGAAAAGTCTCGCCCACGTGCTTGGTATGATCTGTGACCCCCCTCAGCTGGTTTATGAAACCAGGGGGTAAAGACACGCACAAACGCCACTCGGGTTGACCCTGACTCTGCGACCAAGCTGTGTAGTGGAAAGTCAGTGCTAATTATTCGCCCTGCGCGTGGACAGAGGTGGCGGATGTGGCCAAATACCGACCACCAAAATGGACGAGATCCGACGGGATCAAGGCCACATGGTGCAAGGGCCGACTTTCATACGGGCCCTCGGCGAGTAATCCCCCATCAATAAAGAAGTTGACCGTGATTGCGGTGTTTGCACGACCATCCAATCAGCCCTCATCACGACATTTGGGTTCACATCCAGTATCGGGCATCCACGGCTACCACGTGGACGAATGGTGGGTTTGCCTCCTTGTCAGGTCAAGGGACACACAGCCCCCGGCCCAGATACTGGCTTTGTAATCGTACCGCTTTCCGCCATGACACCCGATCATTTCAGGCGGTTCGGAGCACTGTACGTCGCAACCACGGTTGTCGTGTCACTATGCTGGACAATTCCAGATCCCTGGAGGCTGCGATCCAAAACGGGAGACTCCATAGTGATCGTGCCGGAGGAACCATTAAGCCATCCCGCTGTACGGCAATGGACGTCCATCACAAAGAGCATCGGAATGGAAACCATCTTGTCTACCTGATGGGTATCGGTGGGCTGAAAAAAGACATGCGACCTTTCCTCCATTGTGAAAGAGAATCGAGATGCTTTCACAGAAACCTGATTAAAATGTATGAACGTATGAGAAGAACGTGGAAATAGACTTTTTGAACCTCCTTGACGCCTTCATGGCTCGTGTATCGACACTGAGAAACTCAAACACCCAAACAGTTTGCTGTCCGGTCGAGTGATCTTGCTGGTCAGATCCAAGATGACTGTCGATGCCAGGAGGAACTTCGTGGCTGATGTCCGGGCTCAGACCCAAAGCCTGCATAGTGGGAGATGCTGAACACGTATTCAGCAGCCCGGGCTGTTCAACGGCGAGATTCCAGACCGAGCATCATTGATGTCGACGCGAGGGCGTTCAGCGATGATTCGAAATTGGCCTGAGGTGAAATGTCGGGTTGAATGGGGGCGGTGGTACGGCCAATACGCCTCCAGGTTTTGAACGGCGTTATTCACGCGTTGAAGTTTGCGGCAGGCACTGGTTAGCCAGGTCTTCATTCTCGTACTCGCCAACTTGTTTCCACGCTACTAGACCATGGGAAAGGTGGCTTCACAACCTGAGGCTTCCTGATTGGCAGGTTCCATGCATTCATGTCCAAGAAACTATCGGGCTTGAAGTACTGATCTATCACGATTTATGGACGTTGGTGCCAGTGAGTCTCGCCAGATTTCCTGCTGGGCATACGAACTCAAATCACCTCCGCTTTTTCACGATGTCCTCGAGATATGGCCTCAATAACACAGAGTCACCTTCACACTCGCTTCCGTAGTACCTCGCTAACAACCGCCTCGCGGATTATCATTGTTGGCGCTGGGACCTTCGGTCTTTCCACGGCTTTTCATCTTCTCGGGGACGGATACGCAGACGTGACGGTTCTTGATCGAGCGAGGGAGTTACCTGCTGTCGATGCCGCGAGCACGGATATCAACAAAGGTGCGTGTTGGTTTGCGTCGCTGCTGACCGGCAAATACTTGTCCTAACGATATCTTGAAACAGTGGTCAGGTCGTGCTATAGCGACGCATTTTACACTAAATTGGCGAGGGAAGCGATGGAGGCATGGAGGCAGCCCATGTGGAAAGGCTGTTATCACGAGTACGTCTTGGTTTATCTGGTCCGTATTTTGCACCCGTACGACTCCGTGCTATGGAACTACTAGATGCGGTGTGATCAACGTTGGCGGTGCTAGGATTGACACCAGATTGAGGGAGAACGATCGTCAGTTCGGTGCACTTATTGAAGATCTTCCTGACGCCAAGGCCGTTCGGGCGAAACTCTTATCCTCCCTACGTCCTTCCACCCTTTCCCCTTCTCCTACGCAGTCAAACTCCGACTTGAATGCACAGAATGTTGGCCCATTTACGAATTACCACGGCCATTTCAATTCAGAAGGTGGTTGGGTAGAGGCAGCGCGGGCGATGGGGATCCTTCTCTTACGTGTGAGGGAAATGGGTGGGAAGGTCATCGAGGGCCAAGAGGTCATCGGGTTCGTAAAAGACGGGAATGGACGGACGACAGGTGTGAAGTGTAGGGGTGGA
Source organism: Sutorius australiensis (assembly GCA_038089915.1). Taxonomy (NCBI): domain Eukaryota; kingdom Fungi; phylum Basidiomycota; class Agaricomycetes; order Boletales; family Boletaceae; genus Sutorius; species Sutorius australiensis. The sequence continues at coordinate 6,762 of JBBPLR010000128.1, read as the reverse complement.
AAACGGTTCGAAGGTGACAGGATCATACTCACTATCGGATCGTGGACCGCATCGACGTTTCCTGGGTTGAAGCTCGACTCTCGATGCTTAGCAACTGGGTAGGTGGTTCACTGATTGTTGTGATATAAATTAACGGTTTTTGCCATTGGTAGCCAGAGCGTAGCGATGATACAGCTCAGCACGGAAGAGAAGGAGCGCTACAAAGAGTGCCATATATACCTGGATTATGAGAGTGGGTTTTACACCTTCCCGGTGAGTTTGTTGTCCTCTCATTCTATATACGCTCTCTGGCCTTTTTATCTATCTTGGACTCCGTTTCCACCTTTTTTTTTTCTTCGGACCCTTGCGCAATCATCCCTTGGGGCTGTATCTGTGGCTTGCCCATATCGGTTGGTGGCGCGTAGTGTCCAAAGCACTCCTTATCGTGTTATCATGCGCCTCTCGTCCCATCACTATACGCAGCGTCGGACATCTGGCGCAAGAACCTAGTATTCGGGGAGACGATATGCGACAAGGGGCCACGGAAGAGATCCGCCCGGTAGGGTTTCTTCTCGGCTTATCATACCTACTCCTTACGCATCAGCACGTCACCATTGTGCTTCGAATCACAGGACACTTTGTTATTTAATTCGTGTCTCTGTCGCGGCTCACGCCAGCCCCGACTTGTCTGACGTGCCACGACCCGTACATGTGGGTTCGAAAGCGCCGCTGATTGGCGAATCATGCACATCTGACAAGTTGGAATGACGTTCTTCTCTCGTTTGTCCATTTACATTTGGATTCCGACTTCCTTGCCGTCTTGAACATAGCCTATCTGGCAACCGCAGACTTAACATTGTTACATTTGTTTCTTTACTTCCCCGCTCTTGTGGGTTGTCTACCGAATCTTCAATGTGGCTAAGCTCCATTTCACGTTGCTCGCAGAGGAGACCTTTTCTTTGGTTTTTTTTGTCCCCTCCTATTGTTGATGGTTTTCATTCTTAGGTACATTTTCTCTCCCGTTTTTACTCTCGGAGACTTTATGCCATTTTGATCTAGCCTGCACCGGCCCTGTTCAGTATATCTCCTGATGGGCCTAAGCTGTGCACTTCCTTTTTACTGACTGGTCTCACCTCGTCCTTAGCCAACTAAAGATGGAATCGTCAAGCTTGCCATCCACACGGCCGGCCACACCCACATGCTCCCCACCGGAGAAATTGATAGCGATATTGGCCAATACCAATCGCAAGCCCGAAAGATATCAACACCACGAACAATCACGAGCCACCCCGATTCAGGCGACGGCCTCCGCGTCCCGCGGTCCGCGTTGGAAGCATTAAGGGAGCAACTGAGGAGAGTGTACCCCGCGCTGGCAGAGAAACCTTGGGCTGGGACACGGATGTGTTGGTGAGTCGCTTTCTTTACCAATTCCTTTTCTCGCGTGATTCTTTCTTCTTTGGTCCCGTTGTCTTCATTCCCCACTTGACACGGTCCTGGATAAGACCCAAAAGCATCTATGTGGTTCCCGAGTTCGGGAGATCACGTACGATGCCACCGACGAAGGTACCCGATTATGTCTTCTCCGCGTTTCGTTGTATTCAGTCTGCCGTGACTCGTCACGGCCAGGACGCTTGCAAATTTGTCTCCTTTTATCAGTGTGCGAGTCTTAATAGGTACTGTGCTCACCAAGACGAGTTCGGTTGCCACAATCAAAGCTCCACATGGTGAGATCCGAGACGCTAGACCACGGCATGGGAACCTTTTATCTTGAGCGGGTTTCCTGATCCGGGTGAGGCCTGGGTCGTGCATGCGCAGCTAATCGTATAGGTCTGACAAGAGGTGTCAACCGTCAACCGTCGAGACCGTCGAAAGGATAAGATCCTTCCGTTGATGCGGGGTCCTCACGCGACATTCTATTGCCCTACGCCCTCCGTGTCATGTGTGACACCTTGTTGAACTGGGCGACAGATGATCGGCTGCCCTATTGGTCTGGGTCGTAGCGGCGTAACCCAGAGAAACCGTTATTCGATACGTCAACATTTACAAAATTGACCGATGCTGACAACGTTCGTTGCCGCACCGAGACTGGCCGTCGAGACCCCCTTTCTCTTGTCTCATATCTCGATTTTTTTTAAATACCTCTTTATTTTATTCTTTTACTTTTCCTCGGCACGATACCGGAAAATTGGTCATGAGTTTCAAGGACTTACCCTACCTTGCAGGTACACTGATTCACCCGATGGAAACTGGGTCATCGGTCCTTTCCCGAGAGACCCAACACTGTTCTTAGCTACATCTGGCAGCGGACATGGATTCAAGGTGAGCGCAACTCTCACGTCGTTGCAGCGAAGACAAGTTTTGTCTCGGCAGTCTTGCCTAATTACTAGAGATCTATTCGATTTGGGGAATCCGATATATAAACCTGTTACTAACATTTCTGTCTACCCCGCTTCACCTCAGTTTCTCCCGAACATCGGTCGCCTTGTCGTGGATTGCCTCCAGGGCACACTCGATACCGCTACGGCGGCAAGGTTCGCTGTCGACCGGGACGTGAAGGGTGCCAAAAATAGCGAGCGCGCGTCGCACGTTACGCAGGAGCTGGATATTGGGGAGCTCTGTGGGCCGGAGGATCGAGTTGGGCAATGATAATTGTCTGAGACATTCAAATTCGTGTATGAAGCTCTTAGTTACGTTCAAGCCAGCAGCATCTTGTCGGAACTTGTGGCGTGCGGGGGATCTCGAGACTTCGTATCTTCACCTTTCATAGAGAGCGCGGTTGCCAATAGCGTGCAACATCTGGCACTGGTTCGCGCCCCCACGAAGCAAAACCGGCGGGGATGAGTTGGCGAGCGTCACATGGTGCTTTGAGTTTCAGAAACACTACCGCTCGGGTCAATTCGTCGTCCGTTACTCGTGATGGCAATCGGTCCGAGTTGGATACAGTCCATTCTGAGACACGTCCAAGGTTGTCCACCGCTGCAGGCAACTTCAAGTATGCAGTATCGTACAATACAAACCTCCAATTGGCTCCGGGGATCTCTGGTGCACGTCTGGATCCCTAAGGGATTACGCCCTCCTTCCCACAAACTCCCTCCAGCTTTTCACCTCGCTCGGCACGTTCCCCTCTTCATACCCCAGCAAGCCCTGCCCGTTCTCCCCCATCCTCCGCCTCAGTGCCTCCACCCACAACTTGGCACATTTCGCATTATTCAACAACGGCAGCCCAAAATCCACCGCGTTCCGACGCGCCACGTAGTCCTCATCCTCCCGTCCTTTGCCACGCCCCTGAGCAAGGTTGATCACTGACTGGATCTCATACTCGTCAAAGACTTCGCGGAGCCGGCGTTTGTCCGATGTAGGGAAGAAAATGCGTTTGCAGGTGACATGCGGGATGGCAGACAAGACCGCCTCCATCACGTGTGAGGAAACGTAGAGCTTGAATCCGAGCGAATGAAGTGTTTTGGCGATGAAAGGAAGCTCAGGGGTGCTGGGCGAGCCACCGATGAGCACACCGGACCGTGGTCGGGGAGGCTTGAACCCAGTGGTAGAAAGCAGCGATGCCCAGTATGCTTCATAGACGTCGGAACCAAAAGAAGCTACTTCACCCGTACTCGCCATTTCTAGTGGCGACATTCGTATAGCACAGGACGGGATAAAGGGATGGACACATACCAACACCGAGGAAAGGATCAGCACCACCCAGTCGTGTCCAAGAGAATTGCGCAACCTTGATACTCGTATAGTCTCGTTTCTCCTTCATTAGATCAATGGGCTCGGGCACGTTGACACCGGTGATCGCAGCTGCCGCAGTCTCGATAAAGTTATGTCCCAATACCTTGGAGACGAACGGGAACGATCGCGATGCACGCAGGTTGCATTCGATCACCTTCAGTTCGTCCTCTTCGCCTGGCTTGGAGGTGGGCTTCTTGATCACTTGCATGTTGAAAGGTCCCGAAATCTCAAATGCCTGTGCAACTCGCGATGCAATATCCTTCAACCTGTCCAGATCGCGCTCGCTCAGAGTGTAAGGAGGAAGCACAAGGGTGGCATCCCCGGAGTGGACACCGGCGTTCTCAACGTGTTCACTGATTGCGTGCACAAGGAGCTTTCCCTTGTAAGCGACAGCGTCGATGTCGATTTCCTGAGCGTTGGAAATGAACTTGGTGATGACAACGGGGTGGAGGGGAGAAACCGAGGCGGCAGCAGTAAGGGTGTGGGAGAGAGCAGCTTCTTCGTGCACAATGTTCATCGCGGCTCCCGAAAGAACGTACGAAGGCCGCACTAAGACGGGGTAACTGCACATGTCATGTCAGCACCCTAGATTGACGGTGGCATGGGCTATATGGTACCGACCTGACAGAGTTCGCAAATTCCTTGGCCGCTTCCAACGTTGAGACTTCGGCCCACTCGGGTTGATCAACCCCGATGGAGTCAAGGACCCTGGAGAATTTGTGACGATCTTCTGCGTTATCAATCTGTGAAGGGTCGGTGCCGAGGACGTTGACGCCGCTCTCCTTCAGCCGAAGTGCAATATTTTGCGGAAGCTGACCTATAGAACGGGACGTTTGATCAACTCTCCACCAATAAAGGAAGAAACAACTGACCTCCGACACTGACGACAACACCTTTCGCCCCCTCCAACTCATAGATGTCCATCACGCGCTCCCAACCCAACTCTTCAAAGTATAACCTGTCCGCCTCGTCAAAGTCCGTGCTGACGGTCTCGGGGTTGTAGTTGACCATAATCGTCTTCCCACCAATGCTCTTCCCGTCCTCGTTCACGGTGTCTCCCATCTCACGCAACTTGCGAGCGCAGGTGACGGCACACCAGTCGAACTCGACACTGCTACCGATGCGGTAAACACCACTGCCAAGAACCATGGTACCGTGGTCATCGAAAGTGACATCATGAGCAGATGCGTTGTACGTCGTGTAGAGATAGTTGGTGTGGGCGGGATACTCGGCTGCCAGCGTGTCGATTCGTTTCACGAAAGGAGTGATGGGGGGGTTCTGTGATTTGCGGAAATTGCGAACTTCATTTTCGGTGATGTTCAAGAGTATCGCGATTTGGGAATCTGAGAATCCCTGTCGTTTTGCAGTCAACATGAGCGAAGGGGAGGTAGCTGAAAGATTGCCAAGAGAAGAAAGGGCTCGCGATGTATTGACAATATTTTCGATCTTGTACAGGAACCACTGAAGAAGGAACGACCATTAAAATTAGGAATAGAGGTTGCTGTACAACATACCTTGTCGATCCTTGTCAGGTTGTGAATCTCTTCGACATTGTACTTTTGGTTGTACATCGCGTACGCGATCGCGAAGAGTCGCATGTCCGTTGGACGCCTCAGCGCTCGCTCCAACTCGGCTACTTCCTCTAATTTTTTTAATCCGCCGACAACCTCGAACCCTCGCCACCTGGGGTCGACCATACGAACGGCCTTTTGCAAGCTCTCTTCGAACGTCCTACCGATGGCCATGACTTCTCCGACACTCTTCATAGCGCTGCCGACTTCGCGGTTGACCTCGTTACTAAATTTCGCGAGATCCCATTTGGGGATTTTGGTGACGATGTAATCGAGAGAAGGTTCGAAGCATGCAGTGGTGGTTTTCGTGACGGCGTTGGGCAACTCGGGAAGGGTGTGTCCAAGAGCAATTTTGGCGGCTGTGTAAGCGAGGGGGTACCCCGTCGCCTTGGAGGCCAACGCGGATGAACGACTCAGTCTGGGGGTGGATGAGGATTCGTCGATACTAACGCAACTACAACATACCGTGCATTAACTTCGATCACGCAGTATTCCCTTGATTCGGGATTGAGAGCATACTGGATATTGCACTCTCCAACGACACCGAGATGACGAATCACCTTGATTGCAGCGCTCCTCAGCATGTGGTATTCGTCGTCATTCAGTGTCTGGCTGGGTGCGACGACGATCGAGTCACCCGTGTGGGTACCCAAGGGATCAAAATTTTCCATGTTGCAACAGACGATGGTGTTATCTGCACCATCGCGAACGACTTCATATTCGAGCTCTTTCCAACCTTTCATACTCCGTTCGACGAGGATTTGAGGAGAGAGTGAAAGAGATTTGGCAGACAGGTCGCGCAGCTCAACAGGGTTATTGGCAAAACCAGAACCCAGGCCGCCAAGAGTGTAAGCTGCACGGACAATGATAGGGTAACCGATTTTTTCCGCAGCTTCGAGGGCCGCGTCGACGCTAGAGACAGCAGTCGACTGAGCAACTGGGATGTCGATTTCTGGCGCGCAGCCAGGTGAGAACCGTTCGTAGACTGGGCTTAAGTGGGTACGAACCTTTAAGAGCTTGTATGAAAAGGTCGCGGTCTTCCGAAACCTCGAGCGTCCTGATGGGTGTTCCTAACACCCTAACACCAAGGCGGTCAAGAACACCCATCTTGTCCAGGGCGATACCGACGTTTAGAGCGCTTTGACCACCAAAGGTGAGTAGAATACCATCTGGGCGTTCCTTCTCTAAAACGTATGCAACGTAGTCCGCGGTGATTGGTAGGAAGTAAACCTCGGAGGCCAACTGGTGGCTAGTTTGCCACGTAGCAATGTTTGGATTGATCAACACAGCGTCAACGCCCTCTTCGCGGAGTGCCTTCATAGCTTGTGAACCAGAATAATCAAACTCGCCAGCCTGGCCAATGGAGAGTCCGCCACTGCCCACGACGACGACCTTTTTAACTTTGGGGCGGTCGACTTTTGGAAGGACTTTGGCAGATAATTTGCGAGCAAGTTCTGAGGGAGAGTTGAGGACGTGCTCG